>SNQJ01S0026132.1:62566-75065 GCA_010110895.2 Picea sitchensis | reverse complement strand
AGACCGTTGTGGTCTGTTCTCAATTCAAATCTCCTTCCCATGAGGTAATGTCTCCATTTCCTCAGAGCGTGAACGATTGCTACCAACTCCAAATGTTGAGTGGCATAATTCTTTTCATGCTCTTTCAGCTTCCTGAACTCATAACAAATTACAAATCCATTCTCATTGAGAACTCCTCCTAACCCTTCTTTACACGCATCTGTTCACACCACAAAATCCACATTTGGATCTGCAATTCTCCATATTGGAGCGCTGGTTAACAATTGCTTCAATCGCTGGAAACTTTTCTCACACTCTTCAGTCCACTGAAATTTTTTCTCCTTCCTTTGCAAGGAAGTGATAGGGTGAGCTATCTTTGAGAACCCTGCAATAAACCTTCTATAATAGCCCGCTAGACCCATAAAGGATCTAACTTCTGCCACATTCCTTGGCACTAACCATTCTCTGATGGCCTCAACCTTCTCAGGATCCACGACGATCCCTTCTTCTGAAATAATGTGCCCCAAGTAATGGATCTGCCTTTGATAAAACGAGCATTTGCTCAACTTGGCATACAACTGGTGTTCTCTCAACACTTGCAACACCATTCTCAGGTGTTTTTCATGCTCTTCCTCTAACTTGGAATACACCAAAATGCCATCCAGGAAGACTATGACAAACTTGTCTAGATAGTCCCTGAATACACCATTCATCAAGCACATAAAAACAACAGGTGTGTTCGACAGCCCAAATGGTACCACTATGAACTCGTAATGCCCATACCTTGTTCTAAAGGAAGTCTTGTTGATGTCTTCATATTTTATTCTTACTTGGTGATATCCCGATCTGAGATCTATCTTCGAAAATATTTTCGCACCTTTCAACTAATCGAAAAGATCGTCGATCCTTGGCAGAGGATACTTTTTCTTGACAGTTACTTTGTTCAACTATTTGAAATCAATACACAACCTCAACGTCTCGTCCTTCTTCTTCACGAATAGGACCGGGGAACCGCAAGGTGACATGCTTGGGTGAATGTACCCCTTCTTTAGAAGCTCTTCAAGATGTAATTGCAACTCTTTCAGCTCTGGCGTACTCATTCTATAAGGAGCTTTTGACACTGGAGCTACTCCAGGCATCAAATTTATAGAGAAATTGATATCTCTCTTCGAAGGTAGTCCAGGTACCTCCTGGAATACATATTCAAAATCTTTAAGTACCTCATGATCCTCAATACTTGGCACCTTATCCTTAGGCGTTTCCCCCACATGGGCTGCAAATAATTGATAGCCTTTTCTGTAGCACTTTTTCAGCTGCATTTCTGAGATTTCTCTAACAGTAACAACTCTAGGAATTCCTTGGACTATTTTCTGATTCCCCTCCTCATCTAGGCATGTAAATTCCTTGTTACGACAATCCAGGAGGGCATGGTGCTGGTCCAACCAGTCCATCCCAATTAAACAGTCATAAGAGCCTAAAGGTAGAATATTCAATTCATCCTTCGTGCTCAATCCCTTCATGTCCATCGGACAGGACTTAACCAACTCAATGACTTTCCTCTTGGTCCCTGTAGCCAATTGCACTAACCAAGACTTTTCATGTTTGATTCTTGATAAATGAAAACTTTCCACCACCCTAGGATCTATATAACTCTGGCTAGACCTTGAATCAATTGAAATAATAAATGGTTGGTTGTTAATCATACCTTCCACTTCAATCATGTGCACTTGAAATTCAGCTTTCTTGTTGTCTAGGTCCGCATAGATCCTTGGCATTCTATTGCCATGTCCTCCACTGTTTCAGCTTGTTGAACATTATGGACAACTCTTTCTTTTCCATTTTTATGGGGACAATCTCTGTACTTGTGGTTCCCTTTACAACCCCGACACCGAATGGGCATCTGTCTTAGTCTTTGTTCTCCCACTTCAGCCATTCTTGGCTCTCTAAATGATGGATGTCCTTGAGGACTATTTCTGAAAAAAGGGAGGTTTGTTTCCCTTCTGCCTCTGTTATTTCTTAAGCTTCTTCTGGTCATCCCAAGCCTTCCGAAAGGTAGGGTTTTCTTTTTGTTGTTCATATAAGCATCTCGATCTTCTTATTGTTTCTTCCATAGTCTTAGGATCATCATACTGAATCTTGTCACCAATGGGAGATGGCAGTCCACTCAGATACCTCTGAATCTTGACAACCTCATCTTTGATGAATGGAACATACTTTAGTAATTCCAAAAACCTTCGTTCGTATTCATCAATGGTCATGCTGCCTAGCTTGAGTTCAAAGAACTCCTTAATATTTCTGCCATAGTATCTTTTAGTCAGGTATTTCCTCTCGAAATACCTCTTGAATTCCTTCCATGTGATATCTTTCTCTCTAATGTGCTGCACCTGCACAAGCTAATCCCACCACATGGATGATTTTCCTTTTAGTTGATACATCACAATTCTTCCTTCTACCTGAGAGGAATAATTCTGCAGTTGGAAATATTTCCTCATGCCAAGCAACCATGTTTCGGCATCTTCCTCCTTCTTATGTTCTCCATCAAACGTAGGAGGCTTAATCTTATTCATTTCCCCTTTCAATTCATCCACTTTAGATCTTCGGTGTTTTCTGGTAGGGGATGGGCTCGAACTACTGTGTGCTTCCTTACCGGAATGCTTTGGGGAGTGACGACGATGTTTGCTGACACTCCTCGATCTTCTTTTTCTCTCAGGGGTCCTGCGACTCCCTGTTTTGATTGTGCCACTCTCCTTTTCCAATTTCCTTTCTATTCTTGCCAGGTTCTTCAACATATTTAAGTTGAATTCACCCTGTCGATCCTTGATCCTCATGATATTTTGGCTATCGGCTCGGCGAGCCTGGGCTTCTCTCTACAATATTTTAATGATTTTCATCATATGTCCTTCCTTATCCATCTCTTTTCCATGCCCATTGGAGTTCGATCCTTCGACTCTCAAGTTGACATCCATTCCTTCTCTTTCATTCTCTGAATTGGAGGCAATCAACACCTCTTCCATTTCTATACTCGGTGTCGATTCACGGTTGTCCTGAAACTCGTTGAAATATTCACACACAATGTGCAGTCAACTGAAGTTTGTCAAGCCTTAACCCCTTAATAAAACTACAACATTCATAAACCAATGCGAATAAGAAAACGTTTTGATTCCATGAATTTTCTGAGCTCTGTTCGGCTCTATAAATTTCAAATGATAGCCCCCTCTTTCTTAGTCCCTAACCCATGTGATCACAGGTCGTGACCAAACGCTAGACCACTAGGTGCTACCTGGATTTTCGGCCTTCAGAAATTTTTAAGGCACACATAATTATCTCCTGGAGTTCCAATTACTGAATTCACAAAATCGAGTGGATCAACGGTCCACGTTTACTCATCATCCAAAGGATGACATCCACTGTGGTCTTTCCATCATCAAGGTTTTTGGGATTTTGGGATTTCGGGGCTTTGGGGTTTTGGTCCCGGAGGTTCTTGCACTCGCTGCCCTCTCCAACTCCTGACTCCTGAACTTCCAACCTCTCTCCCCCTGGGGCCACAGCACAGCTGTCGCTAACCATAGTGGTGACATGAGGTGTACTTAAGAAGGTCCACGTTACCTTCAGCACCATCATCAGGTCCCACCATGCTCACTTTTATTTTTGACCCACTGGCACGTGGTACACACCCATGTGTACATTTCCATCTCAGTGACGTCAACTCGATACACTACTTCGACTCTTCAGGATTTCATGATTTCGGGCTTCGGGAGTTTGTGCATCAACACAATCCACTTCTCTCGACAGCCGAACTCCCGAAATGCGAAAATTCTTCCTGGAAAATTAACTGTCCAGATCTCTCCTTGATCAATGGTTGTGATCTAATCATGAATTCTCACGAACTTTCCCTTTGACATTTTCAATTCACGAGTTAGCAAAAGGATGATCGCTCTCCACGCATCCTTTCCGATGGATGGTCCTGATGAATTCAGGATTTCGCGTATCATGATTTCCACACTCCTGTGCAATTCCAAAGGGTTTTAAGCCTTGTGCACGTTCTCCAGATCTGACGGTCATGAGGGTTCTCCTTTCCTCCCGAACAGATCCAATGGCTCCAACACTTCTGGTGTGGAGTTCTCTCTCTCCATGGTCAATTACCATGCCGACTACAGTTTAATTTTCCGCTACTCCTCCTGAGCTTCTTAACATAGCCAAGTAACTCCTTGGTCCTCAGATACATTCTGAGGTCTAAAATTAGTCCTTTAGACATAATTTCTTCTCAAAATCTTGATCCAAAGACCACTTATCCGGCCCATCCAAGCTCAGTGTTGAAACTAGGCTCTGATACCAAACTGTAATGCTCCCTCGGCCTTAACCCCACTTGGTCGGGAAAACACTACTGTGTGGAACAACATCATTCTCATACTTAATTAATAACATGAATTTAAGTCATATTAAACACATTTAACTTTGAGTAAGCACAAGATTACTGCTAACATAAATAATCCCTGGCATTAACAATAATTCATATGCACAACAAAATACATGATACATATAAGCATCACATGCATGCAAAACATAATATTAAGCACAAGTTGATACTTATATTTGAAATCGTGGTAATTCCACCAACCACATGCAGGCCTTCCACGAACCTCCCAGCCTTAGACCACGCTACTCATCATGCTCAGTAGTGGGTCACCCCCAAGCTGGGACTAAGCTCCACCCAAGGCAAGGAATCCTAGTCTAGGCCGAGGTTACAGGGAAAACTTCACAAAATAACTGGAAGGATTCTTCCCAGAATGCCTTCTTACGTCCACTACTCACAGACTCTCATCTCCCACATGCTTGTTCCACCTAGGAGTATACACCTTGACAAGCACAATCCATCAGTGCTTCACCTCCCTCTTTGGGTCTCGGCAACAGGCCAGATCAGGAATTCTTAGAGCTCTGCAGCTGGTGCTGGACTCTCTCTGGAAGAATACCACTTCCCAGCAGACTCCTTCACCTGGAAAGAGTGTTACACATAGGCCACACAACCTGTTTCCTTCAACTTGATTTCCAACACAGTCGGGCAACCACGAGGCTCCACACAAAAATACAATGGTCTGCAAGCCACACACAGTCAAGCACTGCACGAACACAACAGTCCAGTGGAAACACAGACACGGGCTTCCCAAAAACTCATGACAGACAGATGCTATAGCATAACAAGGCTCACAAATTATGGGGCATTCGGTTTTCCCCAACCAACAATATAGGATAGAATCACGACTCAGGTTTCGAGGATGCGTGAGGGTGTACAGAGATCCCATGCAGAGACTTAATGGTTCAGGTAAGGATTCCCTAGAACAAACATCGAAATAGAGGTTGATCATGGACACCCGCGAGTTCATACGGAGGATCGAGAATGGGAGGTCAAACACAGACTCGACGGTTTTGACAGAGGGTGTACCGGCTCCTCCAGAAATCAACACAGGCCTTTTTGGTTTTCCCTCAAGTTGCGTGAGGGTATTCTTGTAGAGGTCATATGGGATTTCCGTTTCAGATAGTCGATGGTAGAATGGAGGAGGAACCCACTTAGATGCAACCATCCTTGGAAAGGATGGGAAGCGAACCCCCAACACGACTCATTACCTAGGTTAAATCGCATGCGCCTAGGTTGACACATGTCGCCCATGAAGTTGCATGTGTTCCCTCAGCATGCGTTCCTCCACGGGAACTTAGGACAAAACATAGATTTCACATGGATTTTTGGAATAATATTAAAACATTATTCCCAAGGACTTAAGCCCCTAGGCTCAACACTTAGCCTCTCTTTCCAACCTTCCAGCCCCCCAATCCCTTACCCACTCTGTGGAAGCTTAGTCCCCCATCACTCATTCATCGTGGTCGGTCTGCACGCAACTATGTTTATATTTTTATTAATGTTCTGCATGATTACATATACAAAAGCAGGCTCCCGACCTTAACACTTAGGCTCTCCATCCTAATAACACATAAGCCATCCAACTTATATAAACTTGGCTCACCAGCCTATAAAACATGATTACAATTCATAATGCAATATTTACACTTCATAGACATGATTTACAATAGGGCTCGGCCTTGGGGACATTACATAAGAAAAGAGGTAAGATCCTAAAAGAAGCAAGCTTTTTCCTTTGGTAAGAGAAGGAAAAGTGAAAATTTTTGTTTTGAAAGTATGAACTTAAGTATGTTTAATAGATTTTGTCCTGTTCTGAAGGCTAGGGTGCATTTGAAAGAAAGACTTGATTTGAATAAAGGAAATGAAGAAAGATATGTTATTCCTATGCATAGAAAGAATTTTTGGACTAATAAGTGGATGCAGGAACCTAGAAAGAATTTTTTTCAGGTCCAACACTATGATCCTAGGGGAAGTGCGCAATACAGAAAGGGTTATGGAACATTTAAAAGAAAAAGAGGATTGACATTGTGTTATGATTGCAGAAGGTCGGGACATCTTTCTAAGGAATGTTCTGAGGTAGGCCCTATTTGTCTTTGTTGTAAGGTTGTTGGTCATGAGGTTGAGGATTGTCCAAAGATTATTGCTAAAGTTGAAGGGATGAACATGAGACAAGAAAAGTATGAAGAAAGTCAAGAGACTAAGGGCATGATAGAGATTCATAAAGAGAAAGGATCAGAGGAAGTTCAGGTTACGATATTACAGTTGAAAGAAGCGATTGATGTTCATAAAGGTGTTAGTTTACCATAAATCCTGAAAGAAAAACAACGCATAAGTGCAAGAATAGAAGACTTCGACATAGACTATGTCTTGGATGAAGAAACACATGTGAATACTATGACAGAAGAAACTTGGGAAATTTTGGGAAATCCTACTGTGATACCTCCATTGGGAAGGATAGGCTTGTTTAAGGGAAAGATGATAAACTTAATTGGAAGAGTTACTAGTGTACCTATTGTTGTTCATGGAACATAGAATGAAGAAGAATTTGAAGTCATTCAGTTTGTTGGGGAAAATGATCCTTTCCTAGTATTGTTAGGTAAGAGTTGGATTGAGAAGGATAATATTAGAAGGAAAGTAGAGGAAGAATCTACAGAGAAGAAAAAACAAGAATTAAGGGATTTCATAGCTAGGAAAATAGAGCGACTAATAGAAGAACGAGAGGATAAGTCAAAGCAGCAGAGAAAAGTAACAACGTGAGAGGGACAAAAAGTAAGAGAATTAGCTATCAAGGTTGAAAAAATGAAAGAAGTCTTGAAGGACCTATCTATCCAAGAAAGAAGTAAGTCCACTCAGGAAATGTTAAGAAAAGGGATATTAACTTCAGACCCTTTGAGGGCACCTCAACAGTGCGAAGCCACTATGTTAGGGGAAGATAAGAATAAAAATGGAAAGAGAATTCCAGAAACAATTAGAGAGACTTAGATAACAAGAAAGAAGGCAAGGAAACTAAATAAAAAGAAAGCTAAGTTGGAAAAGCTACAAGAAGCTACAGAAACCATATGGAAGACTTTGTAGACTGGAACCTCACAGGAGGCAAGTTCATGGGATTTGAACCTTGTTGGAACAATAGGTCCACGCATAATTGGACTTAGAGTGATGCTTCATAACAGTTAGAAAACACATTTATGGGCTTATGGATTGCTTTTTGGATGTTGAGACCATGCCATAATGGATAGATTTACAGTGATGGAAGCATTTCCTGGCCGTTGGAAGATCTGTCACGATACCCTGTTTATTTAACTCATCAATCGTTGCGATGGGACCGCTTTTTGCTACTCGTGATTGACTGAGCTAAGAAGAGAATTGTCCAAGTGTCAAGTTGTGCTTCCTATCGCTATTTGGAATTAGACCCCACCTATCCATTTGGCTATCCTGCCTGTTCGTTTGTCTACCTCACCTTTCCATTAAAAGCTATAATGTTAGGCAAACGTAGTGAATTGGAGAAGTCTGTCAAGGAAGTCCTTAAGAAGCTAATGGTCGATAGAATGATATCTGAAGGTATCCAAGCTTCGTCGACTAGGGGACTGTAGGCTTCCCCTTCAACTGGACGTCGTTCTGGCCGTGTCAACCCCGTAACTGAGAAGTGAAGTAAGCATCGTGGTGATGTAGCTAATGCGAAGCAGATCCCGTCGATCCTACCTGAATATATTCCACCTTTGGTTGGTGTTGTTAATTGTGACAGTATCCCTCGCAACTTTGAGTACTTTGTTTTCACTGCGTTCATTCCGAAGGGAATTCTCATAGTTGGGAGTCAGTTAGGACAGATCCCACTATTGAAGAACAACGATTTCAACTTAGGAGACCAAAATAATTATGCCATGTTATCTCCCCACCCTACTTAACGAATAAAATTGGGAAGAAACCTCGTCTCATCTCAAAATTATGGATTAAGGGGTTGGTGCAGTCCATCGTGTTGAATGTGATGAAGATCCCGCATTTTCACCACCACCAGGAGGTTAATGATTGATTTAAACTCCTTCTGTCATGATATCATGGTGGATGTATGTGGCTTGACAGAAGGATTACTGTGGATCTGGCGTTGATCCACTAGATCACAGGTTTAAGTGTGAAGGGTCCTGACCCTTGGCAGTTTTATCCAGGGAACTTCTCAGACTGTTCCCTAGCACAGCGCATCAAAGAAGCTTACGGAGAGGTAGAAAACATAAAGAGAGGTTACAAGGTAGCCTCTATATAGTATGGTGCAGTGTGCCTTTCTTTCCAACTCCTAGATGTAAAGCTCGTGATGAAGAAATTCCCCACATGGGTCACTGGGTTCATGGTGGACCTTGTAGAAAAGTGTGTGGAGGGCATGTAGATGAACTGGGTGAACTACCTCGTCAATGAGCTAGAGAAGGATTGTCGCAAAGCACATGACTTGGGATATGAATTCCATTACATTTGGTTGATAATTTTGATTGCATTTGTCACTTGGAAAATGACTAAAGGAGACACTTTCCCTGAGATCGAACCCTTAGAGCCATTGGTTTCTTAGTTTTCCACCGTATGGTATACCAACGACATGACGAAGCAATGGCAATCCAATGTCGTGTTTCATGGATATTACCAGCATTTGAAGGTCTCCATTGAATCATTCTTGCGTATGACACTGCACACCCTGCATCAGTACCGACCCATACCGAAGTTTTGCATTGATCCCCACTTCATATACATCACTACGCAAAGAGATGAGCACCAAAAATAATTACAGTCATACTACAAGATGATGGATGAAGATATGGATCAGATTACAAAGGAATGGGCAGATGAATTTCTTGTATCTGTCACCGATGTAGAGCTATCCGAAACTGAAACCATAGGAATCCCAATAGTTACTCGAGTTGAACATGTTGGACAGTCTAGAGGGACGAAGAAGCAACAAAAGTAGGTTGAAGTCCATGACATAGAGAGTGATGATGAGGACAACACTTCTGCAGATAATCGGTTTGGATCGCCAGAAGGAGGAGAAGACGAAGTAGAAGGATAGGGAGTATGCGATGATGGAGAAGAAGAGAAAGGAGGAGGCGAAGCTACCACCCCTCCACTTGGAGATCCCCCTGTTGGGACAATGACACCACAAATGAGGAAATTTTCTTTGAAGAAACCTTCAGCAAGGAAGAAGATGTGCACCAATAAGCCACAATTGGAGGCCACTCTCACAAAGGATGACATCAGTCTGGTCCATGGAGCTATGGAGGACACCTTTGAAGACATGTTGCAGAAATATGGAGAGGGGCAAGAGGAGTTATATGGAAGGATTGAGAGAGGATTGAAGGAAGTGCAGCAAGTTGTTCACTTGGTCCGCGCAGTACCTACTACACCATATGCACCTTCCTCATCACAGACTACATAATTGGGGGACGAGCCAACCCAGTTAAGAAGGCTTGAGGATGCAACAGAAGCCCGGTTCCAGAGAGCGTGGGAAGAGAAGGAGAAGGCTACAAAAGCCTTGAAAAAGGAGAAATATGAAGTCCTAATACAATTACGAATAGAACAGGACAGTGTAGTAGCCCAGGAAAGCGAGAAAGTAGAGCTTCAGGAGGAAAAATCCTAGCTACAAAGGGAAAAAGAGCAGTTGCTTGTAGAGAAGGTCGTGGTCAAAGAAGCGGTAAGTAAATCATGTCTCTTTGTATCAGGCTTTGTATAGGAGGAGTAGGAGTCAGTCAAATCTCAAATAGTGAAGCTTGTAGATATCATCCAATAGCTTCAGGTTAGAATAACAAAATTGGAGGCCCAAATAGTGTTGAGCATCCCGCAGGAAGTGCGTGACTAGAGGGAGGAGACCACTAAAAAAATAGTAGAAAGTATAAAAGCCCTCACCTCAGAATGTAAAATGTTAAGTGATAGAAGAACCCATACATATGAACACCTTGTCGAGGATCCATATCTAAGGAAGCTAGAAGTGAAGTTATAGGAGGCGCAACAACAATAATTTTCATTGCAGGCGCAGATGAAGTTGCTCACTGCAATGCAAAGAATGAAGAGATCCCAAGAGCAGTGCGCAGTAAAACAACATATCACTTCCATCCAAGGTAAGATAATGGAAGTAACGCAGAATCTACAACCTGTGCACGATGAAGCTTGCAAGGTGTTCGAGGAGATTGATGGACATGGCTCACAATCAGATCAAGTAGTTGTAGTAGTAGAACAACACTTGGAAGGGCATGTTATAGATCATAAAGTCCAAGAGCTCATTGAGAAGGAGGCTCAAGCGAGGCAGCAAGTCGAGGTAGCTCGAGTTAATCTCGAGGCTTTCGAAGCAACATTGTTTGCACCTGAGTGACTCAGGACGAGTCATGGGTGAGTGTTGGGGGCCTGTTGGCCCTCGACCAAGTTTTGTGGAAACTTTGGTCAGCTTTGACCCAATTTTGGACCTCGACACATTGGTCGAAGAAGGAGCGCCAAAGAGGAGCTGAGATCGTTGATCTCACCGATTTTGAGGGTTATGTGGACCCAGTAAAGCATCCTCTAGGGTTTTTGTAATGGGTTTATGGGATGTCGCCCCATGGGGTTTTCTTGTGTTTAGGCCTTATTGTAAGGGTTTGAAAAGTACAAATAAAGGGAATGTATTGTAGAAAAGGAGTGAAGTGAATGTAGTTCCGTGTGAACAGAGTTGCTTTGTGCAAAGGAATGTATGTGTGTGATTGTGATTTTGTAGAAGGTGCAAATGTTATGATATAGGGTTTTGGCTATGTGCATTTGACCTAGTTTTGGAAGGAGGATCTGGTGCTCAATGCGCAGATCTCCTGTCTAGTGTGGAGCTCAACTCTGTGTCTTAGTGCACAGGAGTGAATGAACATAATATTTTGGAAAATAATAAAGAGGTGAAGTGGTTTGTGGATGTAGCCCCACCCCAGGGTGAACCACATATATCTGGAGTCTCATGGTTTGATTTGTGCAATGTTATCTCTGTTATGTTTTTCTTAGTGCTTAGATTAAGATGTGTAATGGATATGTATGTGTGGCTTAAATTCTTTGCTTATGTTAACATTCTAGATCTGATTAACAGTGCTAAGTGCTAAGTGTTTAAGGTGCATAATATTTTGTTGTTACTATGCTAGATCTATCCTTGATTATGTTCTACGATGTTAATAGGGTTAATAAAATAATGCATGTCACTTCGTAAGCATTAAAAAAATATTCTATGAAGTGTTATTATCACAGATATGTGTCCCAACTTGGTTACAGACACCTGCGTCCTGTAACCCCCCATACTTCTACCCCGGGTGAGACTTTTCCTTCTTTGCAAGTGTTGTTGAAAGGGTCGGTAGTTGGGGTTTTTTTGGTGCATTGTTAAGCATTGAAACCTAGGTCTCCACCTGTGCCAACATGAAGCAATGTTTTTGGGGGATTCAATATCCCATGGTGTAGCATGTATTTTCCTTCCATTTACACCATTGTCCCTCGAGGAATACTTTCGATGCACGTACGTTTATTAAGGAGGGAACCCTCTAAGGGAACTAAAGATGTTAATGAATTTCCTCCCTAGGTACTACATGCACGTCTCATCTATAGTCACCTATGTAGTTACCTAAGAATGGTCACTAAGGCTACCACCTCACAATCAATGAGTGGGTGAACAGTCATAAGTCTGATCACACGAAAGGGCAGGGTAACTATGTCAGAATCTATGAAAGTGTGACATCATAGGGAGATGTCATCATCAAGGAAACCCCAATATATGTAGTAATCAAATCAATATTGCAAACACGAAAACAAGCCGAGAGGGATAATCACTTTACTTGCCTCGATATAACCTCATGCTTAACTCCCATGTTAGAAGAGGCTCCTGACACAATGGTTGTAAGAATGGATTTACACACTTGTTAATGACTCCAGGATTCATTTTGTGGCCTTGGAGAGTTCACTCTCCAACCCTATTCCAAGGTCCTAAACCTAGCTATTGTTCTTTTCTAATAATGAAAAAGAGTCTAGTGAATTTTAAATTATGAAATATTTTTCTTATGGTTGTTGTTAAGTCAAGGGAAATGGATGAAACTTTAAGTGATGTTATGACTCTTCACCAACCACAACAATGAAAATCATTCA
>SNQJ01S0026132.1:49746-62556 GCA_010110895.2 Picea sitchensis | reverse complement strand
ATTTAATCATGCAAATTTTGTCTTATTTGTTTTTTTTCAATGAAAATGCAAAAGTTTCTTAATCTAATTGAGGAACACAATATGAAAATTGAAAAAACAGAGGTCAATATGTAATGGATATAGGAAATTGGTAGTGATGCATGAAATCTCACTCCAATGTCTCTACTGGAATAACAACCCAAAACTCACAAGGAAAATGGATCTAGCAATATAAGGACTAATTGCGAAAGGAAACACAACCAAATGCAACTAGACAGGAAACACTACTAGATCTAATAAGATCTATTGGGAACACATCCCAACTCAAAAAGTCACTAAACAATAAGGAAATGCAAACAAGCAACCCAATCAACCCACACAAACACACTTCAAATCTAGATCTAAGAAGAAATGTTTCAAAAAAGATTCAAACAAAGAGAGGATCTAGAAACATAGATGTTATTGGATAAATCAGTGAATGTGGACATAAACTAATCTCCCTAGATCCACCTGGATCTAGAACAAAACAAGAGAGGACATGACGCTTTCCCTAGGTTGCTACCATTGAATTTATCACCAAAGAAGGAGTGTATGAAATACCTTTATATATCGCTTCCCTATATCTCTGTTGTCCCTGCTTCACTCCGGTGCTCTTGTGAGATTAGATCTGCAATGACACAAACCAACCAAAGTGAAAGAAACAATTGTAGATTCAATGGAAACCTAAACATGTGATCAAGGAGTCATGTAATAAAACACTAATGATTTTATGGGAAAGAAACATGACACTGTATCATATTAAGTAAAAGTGGAAGATACAACCAAATTGCCTTGATGTCGCAAGTTCCCTTTCGGTGGTCCTTTGTTCCAACACACACATACACTTGCTCTGAATTTTCATGAATATAGTCCACAAATATTGATGGACAAATGGAGGCCTCAAGCATCAATTGTATTAGGATTCTTCACACATTCTTCAGCCTATTCTTTTCTCAATCTTGCTTGACCTTGCTAACCTTTTCCATGAGAATTCCATTATTATATAGGAGAAGTTGAAGTGGTTACTAGGATGAGGATGATCCCACAAAATCAGAGAAGCCAGTAAGATCACAACCATATGGACACCACCTCACATTCTAGAAGATTCTCCCTCTAGAAACTTTGTGAAACTTCTTCCTTTTCTTAGCTTCAAGCACCGTCGCACCCTACCTATATAGCATCATGTGGAAATCCCGCAGGCCATGCATAGAGCAGCCTACAGAAATCAAGGATTTTCTCACTGTGTACCACTGTCAGCCTGTGACTTCATTCTAAAAATGTGCCTTGTAGGGGAAGAACTCAACCATTTTCCTCATGTGAAAGATTGTTTTGGAAGACTAAACACATGCCTATGGGGTCATCATTAGAGTGACAAAAATAATGTGTAACAGAATGCCCCCCAAAGTATGAGGCTGGAACATGTGATAGCCGAAATACTTTGTAAAGTGCATGTGTGTGTCGGGAATAAGGAGCTCACCAATCAGGAACCTGCAAACAATCAAGCCTCTGTGTAGAATTATACCATTTCTATGGTAGGCATTCCCATGCTCATATTACAAGTGATTGAAATCATAAATACAAGTCATGGCCACCAATTATACACCATGGATCCATGTCATCAAGATTCTACATAGCCACCAAAAATACATCGTGGATCTATGTATTAGAAAGTGTAAATTCAGACATAGCCACGAGACATACAAAGTGGATATTTGTGTCAATTCAAATCATAAATACTCCATCGCAACCTAGGCCAAAAATATAAGATCCAGGATCTTCAATCCTGTTGTCCGTAAGTATGAATTCAACCATGAGATTACAGGTGATGAAGTCAAACATGGAAGAAACCACTTGATTATCGGTCATTGATGAAAACCGTTAACAAGTGTGAGGGAAATCACCATTGATGTCAATGACTCCCAAGGTACCCTAGTACAATCCAACGAATGTGAATAAGTGAATTGAATTCTAACACTAGATGAAATATATCGATCATGGACCAATGATGTGAATCCATTGTTGAGAGTGAAGAAACATGCCATTGAGTAATGCATGCTCTAAGGTAGTAAACGATTTCTAAGTCTTGTTCTCAGATGATGAGTTGAAGTCGACAGGAAAAAAACTCGTCACAAGAGGGCCTTGATGTATCCCCCATCAATGACACGAAATAAGTAACAGATTAAGGGTAGATCAAAGAATGAAAATGATTCAAAACTGACACAGGGAAGGCCAACATGGTAAGAAATGATAATGCAGATGGCCGACTCGAGGGAGGGCTTGTTAAGACATCTCTTGAACATATGAATGAAACGACACTGGTCTTGGCAGCATTGACTCAAAGATGACCCAAGATATGAATTCGAAGAAGAACATACGAGAGACAAATGGATTTCCCAACCCGGATTCAAATGCCAAAGGGGGTGTCATGTTCAAGAGAGACTAGTACTACCACTAACACAAGTACAAAAAAACATCTCTTTCCCAAATTCCCCCCCATCATTTCTAGCGAGTACCTCTTTATTTTTACACAAGCTTGAGGAGGATAACATATGCTTGTAATGTAATCTCATTCTTCGGATGAGTCCCTCGGAGTATTTTTAATGAACCCTAAGAAGGAGTGGTTCGGTCCCATGTGGGTCTTTTGATGTTTATTTAATGAGTCCAAAGATAGAAAACTTGTGGGTTTTTCATGTTTATAGAGTCTGAAAAACACTTAAAGAGAACTCTCTCAGTTCCTTTTTCATAAAATAGTTTGACGGGACTGAAAAAGTGATAAACTATCGCCCATCAAACGTTTTATTCAAATACGTTTATGAGCATGAACAGAAAGAGGTCGCTCAAAAATCTTTTCATTTTTATGGAGTGTGAAAAGAGCTTAAAAGATACTCCATGGATTATGCTTTTCATGTTTCCATGACGAGTATGAAATAATGAAAAAATTATACTCGATTGCGTTCTCATTTATTTTTGAGCACGAGAACGAACAAAGACTAGGCTCGAGGTTTTTCTAAAAAACCCTAAAAAGGACTAGTACATGTAACAAACAACAAAGTGAATTAAAAAACATCCATATGACATTGTTCACAACTTTAGTCTTGTCACCTATGAAAAATAAAAGACTCATGGGACCATTAGACTTTTAGGTTAAGACAAAATGCATTAAAATAATATAAAATATTATTAGAAAAAGAAAAAGTTGAATAAATAGGGGTAAAACTTCTTATTAGCTATTTCATTTGCATTTCATTCTGAACTTGTCTAGAAACTCTGTTTTTTACCTCTTTTTCGGTTGTCGATTGTGAGAAGCACAGGCTAACATTCAACAAATTCTCTCCATCAACATGGTAAGCTCGTCATCCCCTTATTTTTCAATGTATTAAAATGCATTTGTTTTAGTTAAAAAGTGTTTTTCGGGTGAGTTTTTGGGCCACTGGAATCGCACTGGGGTCGCTGCAGGTGGCCAATATCGGGACCTACGGAAATCAAGGATTTCCATAGGTTCTCTATGGATCACCTACGGAAACCCCACACTATATCTAAATTTTTCCTGCGGCGGCCGAAAGTCCAAAAATTTACCCACTCATTTTCCCAAAAAAGAATTTCAAATGCAACATTTGAAGATGCTAATCCCTTTTTCTCGCTTCCATGTAGGTTTTTGATTGCAAAAATTTTGGAGTGGAGAGAATGGGAACATGAGGATGATGAATTTGAATCATTGAATGATTCAGGTACCATGAATTCCCTATGACAGTGTGGATTATTAAAAAAATTCAAAATCCAGGGCATGAGAGCCCAACTGAGGTTACTAGAATACCTGGTCCACATGTGGGATGTAGACCAATAGGTGTTTCATGTGGGTGTCCATGTTATTTCCTTGGATATCGAAGACATTTAATTTTTGATGGGATTATCCCATCATGGAGCACATGTGACCTTAACAGGAGGTCGAGGTGGTGGGTTGTCGATGAGTGAATACATTCGTCGGTACTGCGAACCTAAGGTCGAAATGCGCAAAGGTAAGGTAGCTATCAGAAGCGTTCGATATTTAACTCTTCGGACCACTTTTTTTACCATTGCATGGATGGCAGGAAGTGCATCTACACATGGCCCTCCAAAGGTATTTTCAGTATGTCGTGGAATGCACATAACCTCGTGTGTTCAACTGGTGCGATGGTCTTCTTCGCAGTATGAAGACACAATTAACCAAGAGAAAGAACGGGGACCTGAATAAATTTGGGTATGGGTCCATTTTGGTGTCTTTCTTCTTATAAGGGGTCCCTCATTTATGCCTACAGGTAGAGTGGGGCATACCAGCACCACGGGATCCGAGGATGAAATGGTGGTGTGATCTCATGGTACAACATGTAGCGGGCTCTATTGTGAAATACAATGATGCATTCTTTGATTGGCTGAGGCACCAGATATTGATGATCGATGATTATTCTTATGTCGGCTTGGACTTCCGAGGTGACCCCGATTTGGTTTTACCTGAGGGTTCTCAGTGGGGGGATCTAGGTAAGAAAAACATTTTTCGTTTTATAATGTTTTGTGATTTTTTTAGAATATAAGATGTTTTTTATGTTTTCTATCCAAATGACTAATAAATTTTTTTGACCATGCAGATGTAGGGCCACACCAGCCTCCAAGTACATCCCCCATTTAGAGGCGAGGGGAGGCAGTTATAGTAGCCGGATGGGATGCTAACGACTACGAGGAAATCAAACATAATTTGGAAGGTCTGACAAGGAACATCCCAGACATCTTGATCAATGAGATACCGAGGCATTATCAACGCCACACTGTAGGTGTGTCTAGTTCACTCAACCAACTACTTCTTAGGGTAGCATGGGTAGTATTATGCTACTGTGAGCAACATCCATGATGCTTTTTGTAGAAGTCATGGACTTCAGATTTTGATATTTTGGTCTTTGGATGGAAAAAAACACTTTTTGTATAAAACATTTTCATTGTTATATATATATATATATATATATATATATATATATATATATATGTACACATGCGGCTTCTACTAGCTTACTTTACTTTATATACAACATGTAATGTGTGATTGTATTTATAAATGCCTCAAATGTCTGTCTAACACATAATTGTCTAATGCATCGATTAACATATTTAGGCATCTAGGAATATGTTGATACTCAATATAATCAAAGTAACATTCCAAGAGATGAATTCGTAAATATACCTGTAATAAAGTAGGGCTTCAGATAGTGTAAATGTTACTTAACTGTAGCACTACTAGCTGCGAATCAAGTCGTACAACCAGCTGTCGAATCCCAAGTGAAATAGCATCGGTCAACAATTCGATGACTGCACTATATTTTGCGGTATTATTGGTTGCACGACCGAGACAAACACCTTGTAGACTGATAAGTTCGTTTGTGGGTGCGTAAATTGCCCAAGCAGCAGAAGCTAGGTTCTCAGTACTACGACTAGCACCATCGGCGAAGCCAATGTAGGGTAGAGAAGACGTCGACATCTGGAAACCAAGAATAATGCAAGGTAAGCAGTTGGGGGTCGAAACCAAATAACGAAAAGCACACAAAAGTAGCACACAAAAAGTATGATATAGTAAAAATACAAGCACTCATGCAAAGATAGTCTAAGCATAATACTTCTTCAAGTAAAGCCCATTTCTGGGTTCACTCAAAGGAATGCCATCATAATATACTAACTCGTAAGATCCCTTCTCTAACACTCATTTGACGATATATGGACCAAGCCACGTAGCTTTGAATTTTCTGGCTCCCATTAGACCATGATCTTGTTCATAAAGGAGAACTAGATCTCCTTCAGAGAAAACACGCGGCTTGACATGCTTGTCATATTGGGATTTTACGCATTTCTTCTGGGTTTCAATAACTAGGGTGGCATCACGACGGGTCTCATCTAATTGCATAAGATACAATAGACGTTCCTCTTCGACAGAGGTGTTTGGGAGAAGTTCGACGACTAGCTTCAAAGATGGTATTTCACATTCAATTGGGAGAACGAATTCAATGCCGTAGACTAGTTGAAAGGGGGTAAATCCCGTAGCAGACTTCACAGATGTTTGATAGGCCCATAATGCCAAAAACAACATCGTGTGCCAGGTGGTCTTATGGATTTCTATTATCCGATGAAGCATAGTGATAAGGATTTTATTTATTGCTTCAACTTGGTCGTTGGCCTATGGATAGTAGGGGGTTGAGTTTTCATGCCAAAGACCCAACTTGTCAGTAAGTTCAGACATCATAAAGTTTCAAAAATGGCTATCGTGGTCATTAACGATAGCTTGCAGGATCCTGAATCGAGTAATAATATGATTAAATATGAAAAGGGTTGCAGTTTTCCTAGTATTGTCGAATGTAGGCATCGCCTTGGCTCATTTCGTGAAATAATCCATGGCTACAATAATGTATCCATGCCCCCCAACCGAGTGAGATTTACATGTCATGAAATCAATACCCCATTTTGTGAAAGGTCCAACCGAAACTACAGGGTGTAAAGGAGCAGGATGCGATCTTATTTTGTTGTTATATGTTTGGAAAGCATGACATTTTTGGACAACAATAATACAGTCTTTGAATAAAGAAGGCCAAAAATATCCTTCTCGTAAGATCTTTTGGGTAGTAGCATACCCAAACATGTGACCACCACATGCTCCATAATGATAGTCATTCAAAGATTTCTCAGCTTCATCATAGGTGAGGCATCGTCGAAAAATGGAGTCAACCCCAAGACGATAAAGAGTGTCACCGAGGATAATGTATTGATGGGCTTGATAATGTATGCGACAACTGTCATTGCTAGACAAATCGAGTCGGAAAGTTTGAGTTTGGAGATAGATAATGATATCCCCATACCAAAGGTCATTAGAATTGGTCAGAAAAAGGGATTCATCGGGTAAATAATCCTCTGCTACATTCTCTGTTTCAGTGCAAGGAAGGTCACATATCAGTTCGGAAAACACCAAGGATTTCTTAGACTTAGTGCATTCGAATTATAAGTCAAACTCCTAGAGAATCACTATCCATTTGGAGTATTTTCCCCCTAGTAATTGGCGGGTAAGAATGTGTTGCATAGGGTTTCAATTAGAAATCATAGTGGTCTTGTGTAATAGGATATAGTGACGGAAACATTGGACAGCTTGAACAACTGCTAAGGCCATTTTTTCAACATGTAAGTATTTGGTTTCGGTGGGATTGAGACTCCGACTCAAATAATAGATGACATGTTTGTCGTGTGAATCATCTTCTTGGACTAGAACCATGAAAATGGTAGAGTCCGAGGCAACGAGATAAAGGAAGTAATCTCGACCATAATCAGGTGGGAAAAGTAATGGGGTACAGGTTAAAGTTAGTTTCAAAGATTCAAAATCTTTGTTGGCGGTGGAATCCCATACGAAATCAGAACCTTTCTTTAGCAGTCGAGTAAATCCAAGCGTTAATTGAGCATAGTTTGGGATGAAATGACGTAAAACAATTTCCTTCCCTTGCAAACTTTGAAGCTAGTGAAGTGAAGAAGGAGGAGGGAGATTGAGGATCACCTCAACCTTCAAAGGATCGACCTTGATCCCCTGGCGTGACACGATAAAACCTAGAAGTTGGTCAGACTCCACACAGAAAACACATTTGTGTGGGTTTAAGCATATAGGATAGAACCGACAACGAAGGAAAATGTCTCGGAGGTGTGTCGGATGGTCACTATGATGCATGTAATGTGTCGGTAGGTCATCTAGATATGGTTGTACAATGTGCTTAATGTCATGAAAATCATAAGACATGGCACGTTGAAAAGTCACACTGACATTCTTTAAACCGAAGGGTAGTTTCTAGTAGGAAAAGGTGCCCCAAGGAAAAATAAAAGCGGTTTTGTATTGATCCATGGGAAATATGTTGATTTGATTATAGCCGGAGAAACTGCCCATTAAAGAGAATATTTTATTCCCGATGTAATCGTCGACGATATGGTCAACGAAGGGGGTGGGAAAGTTGTCCTTGGGACAAGATTTATTTATATCCCTATAATCAACGCAGACACAGATCGTACCTTGTCTCTTGTTAACTGGAACGAGATTGGATACCCAATCAGTTAAAGCCACTGGATAAATAAAGCCAGCTTTAAGAAGTTTTTCGACTGCAAGCTTAATAGCAGTTTCTTTACGGGGGTGGACTAGATGAAGTCTCTGCCGGATGGGTCTAGCGCCCAGGTACATCTTAATTTTGTGTACAACAATATCAGGGTCAATACCTGACATTTCTTCATAGCTCCAAGCGAATATGTCACGAAACTCTTGGAAAAGTGATTTACATGAGACAAACTCATCAATGGAGCACAAAGCTCCGATGTGAACATTTTCAACAACTCCAGGTTTAATGGATATGTCGAGGGGGATGGTGGGTGAAATATTACTTAAGTTCACTTCATATAACATGTCGTGTGATGACTCGGGAATAGAGGAAATGATAACAACGGTCAATGGAGTTGAGATCCATTGGTAACTCTCAATGGTGTGTTGTTTGAGGAAGAGAATGGAACTAGGATGCCCATCATCCCAAGGGGTATCTTCCATCGACATAACCGACATAATCATCTCGTCCATGGTAAAAATAATGTGGAATGGGTTAGGAGACGAATCACCGAGAGATAGGGTAGAAGGGGTTGTCAATGGAATGACTTGATAGGTGGATTCAACTGGGCTTAAAGGAATTTGGTTGTCGTAGCAAGGATAATCACCAGGTTCAGGTATTACCCACAGGTAGTAAGATGTGTGAGTTTTGTTAACGGAGGTGGAAATCATGTTGATCGAGGCAACCAAAGGAGGTGGAGCATCGAGAGGTGGGATTGGGAATGTACCCATCAAAGTCGAATCTTTAAGTAGGCCCACATTGATGTTCTCATACCCAGGTGGTGTCTTCACGATAAAATGTATGTTTCTAGTACGGGTGTCAGAGTTGAAAAAGGCTAGTTGGTCGATGGTAACGACCTTTCCTTGATGTGGAAAATGTAAAACATGAAAAATGGTAAAAACAACAGTGCGCATCGCATCAATCTAGCTATGGCCAAGTAAGAAGTTATAATCAAGAGGTGCATCAAAGACCTCAACTTCAACATTGATCGATTTCCCTTCCAACGTAATAGACAATGAAGGAAGTACACCGTAGGTCTTAAAGCCAGAGCCATTGAAGGCCTTAAGTGTGTTATGTGTTTTCGTAAGAGGAGGAGAGTCGATGGCCTTCCAATAGGAAATAGACATTACACACATGGAGGCACCCTCATTAATAACAAACCTACAAATGTTCTTATTAGAGACAACAACTTATATTTGGAATGCTAGTTAAGGGGGGAGTCTCGAAATGTGATCTTCGAGGTCAAAAATTATCAAATTTGTATCTGTAGGATCAATTCCACCGATATCCTTTAGCAGTGCCTTTCGTTGAGCATGGAAACTTCGAAGGACTTCGAGAGCCGACATCGCTGAAGGTTCTTGTGCTAGATCTTCTACAATACTATAGTTCTGAGCAGCACGTGCATGAGGGTTGAAGGAGAGATTTCGTACAACACCCTTTGGGGGAGGGCGTAGAACTCTATCAAGACTCAGTTGTTTGATATGAAGAGGACCATTGGGAGGTGAAGTTGAGGGAGGTTGTTGAACCAACGAAGGTGGTATATCATCAATATTCTCCTTTGAGGAAGAGTAATCTTTGGCCCAAGTGGTAAGTGTGACATCATTCTTTCTAGAATCACCGATACACATGAGTACATAAGAAGTAGTGGAGGGAGAGGGTTGGTCATGGATGACCAATTGGGTCTATTTCTAAGGAGGGAAAGGTTGAGACAAAATGACAGGTGTGGGAGGTTTCACAGTCCCTTGGAGGAACTTAGTAACCTCGACCCGTCTTGGAAAATCTTTCATATAGTGATCATCACCACAGATAAGGAAAGGGTATCAGGGTTTGTGCTTATCCTTATCATCAACAGGTTGGGTTTTGGATTTCTTAGACGGTGGGTTATTTTTATCCTCCTTATTCTTACCCTTCCCTTTTTTAGATTTATTCTTTCCAGCAGAGGTAGATTGAACAGAGTTAACCTCAGAGGTTTTGTCGACGAGAGGGGTAAGAGAAAGATCATTTTGAACATTAGAAGCATTAGAATTGGGGTTGGTGGGACATGCTTGTGTATTTTGAGGTTGAGCATGGAAAGTGCCAATCACACCATCAGCCGCATGAGAAGCAACAAGGGTAGTTGAGGTAGCGGTAGTAGAAGGGCGAGGTGCATCAAGGAGTAAGTCGTAAAGAGTACCTGTTTGTGAATAAACAAGGTCGAGGTACTGAGCACGACTGATATTCTATTCTTTGGTGACAACTCCACCCATGAAAATATCACGAGAAATTTCATTCACGAATGATTTCGTGAACCACTCTGCCAATAATTGATGGGGAGATCGAGTTTGATCAAACGTCGTCTTTGTCTCCACTCATGAATATGATCAAAGATGTGAGTGGCCTTATTTTTCTTGAAGGAACTCAAGATCTTGGCTCTTGTTTCATAATGGATTGACAATTGGTAGTGTGTAAGGAAAGCCATGGCTAGGGTATTAAAGTCTGTGAAGAAACCTCATGGTAGTTCTATATACCACTTTGCAGTCGAACCCATGAGAGTTCGTTGAAAGAGTCGTAACCGAATGGAGTCATTCATCAAAGAGTTGGATGAACACCAAAGGTGAAAATTCATGACATGGTTTTTCTTATCCTCTCCCGGTTTACCGTCAAGTTTTGGAATTTTGGACGGTAATTTGGCCGGTATAACGGGCCAGTGGAGAGAATGTAGCATAGGATCGTTCAAGATTCTAGACAAATCAGGTAGATCCAAAGTGGCTAAAAAGGGTAATTGTCTATTCACATGAGGATACTGGTGACTTTGGCGAGGGAGTCTCGTTGGTATACTAGTAGGACCATAAGAAGTTTGCATGTGAGGCAAAGGTCCTAACAGATTCAGACGTGTGTGCAGAGGCATGTATCCCATAGGTTTGTACTGATTGGGGGTGTTCCCTTGGGGAGGGACACTAGGTTGAAAGTTCAAACTCCAAATGAGATAGGAAGAACCGAGGTATGACTAGCCCAAACTAGGGGGTATAAAAGAGATAACTTGAGGTTGTTTCCCCCTAGATGATTGTGGATTTCCTTGAATAAGAAGATTCCAATATTGGGCTAGTGATATGGGGATGTTCTGTCCATATTGTGGATTATATCCTCCGTGTGGGGGTTGTCCTCTAGGTGAGGATGATGACCCAATTTGGGTTTGACCTCCAATTTGATTTTCCCCCCCTGGGTTATACTGTCCTCCAATAGGAATCTAATAACTAGAAGTGAATAACGGAGTAGAAATGCCAAAGGTAGTAGAGCCATTAGGTCTGAATCCTCCTATTAAATGTGGATAAGACCCTTCGGAGAGGAATTGGGATGGTGTCGGAATAGAACCGGAAGCAACATTATACCTAGGAGGAGTAATGACTCCAGAAGCTCCAGATGGAACTTGGGTAGGAATGGGGATAGAAGCATTCAAGTCATTATAGCCAAGAGGGAGTGATGGGATTTGTCTAGACGAATGCGGTGTACCAATAGGATGTTGGCTAGCCACTGTGTTCTCGGTGGGGATAATCATAGTGTTTGGGACCATTGTGGAGTGGGCCTGCTGAAGAGGGATAGTTGAGCTAGGACCAGCCTCTGAACCAACAAAGAAATAACAAGTTGTACTGTTAAAGTGATCTAAATGTATCGTAAACGTAGTAGATGTATCGGGTGGTTCAGAAACGACATGTATCTCAAATTCTGCTTCTGAGCCAAGAGGGTTCTACCTAGAAGTCGGAGTTAGAGATATGTCAGTGGTCCAAAAAAGATACTCATTTTCAAGGTCAACAAGGATTCCAATTGGTATTCCAGAAGTGTCAACAACAATTTCTCTGGACGAGTTCAATCGAAGAATATGTCTCTCGTATCTAGGGGGTAAGCGGAAAGCATCCAAAGAATCATAAATGATTCGAAAACTTTCTAAAGAGTAAGTTATCCTCGCTTGTGAAGGTATGTGGTCCTGGATCTCACTCTGTTGAGGAGAGTCCTCCAGTGGATTAGTGAGAAAGGGTTGGGAAACTTTCGGATCTTCCAGAGGTAGTGCTTACATCCTACATGAATGGCGTGAAGGGTCAATATTGGCCGAACAAAATATTTACGAAAAAAATCAGTGGCCAACTATGTAAACAAACAACACTCTCTAGTAGAATCTAGTAATCAAAACTAAGAAAACAAAACCTTCTTGTTCTGAAGTCACTAGTTGGTGATGAAATAAAACGTCACAAAGTCAGGACAAGAAGGGGTTGGGCTAGGGTGGAAACGTTACGTTGATGACTTGCGTAACAGACTTACACCTTGGTGTAAGCTCCCACACATAATCGTGGGTATACCCTCCAAGGAGCCCGAGTGAGTCTGGCCAATGTCGATTTCAGGTACCGTGAAGACTTTCCCCTCCACAGTTACCTCGTGTAAGACCCTAAGAACATAGGCAACTAATGCCACCAAAAACAACAATGATTCCTGGGGAGACAGTCGATAGTCCGATCCACGCTCAAGGGTAGGGTATCTAGCCCGAAATCAACTTGAGAGGCTTCCACTCATCATTGTGGGTATACCTTCAAGAGACCCCCATAATACACACAATCTCTACACTGAGATCAACAAAGCAGGGTGAGTAACTCTGTCAATATCAATGTGACCTCAGGTTTGACCCTAG
>SNQJ01S0026132.1:35996-49696 GCA_010110895.2 Picea sitchensis | reverse complement strand
ATGCAACCAGATAGGAAACACTACTAGATCTAATAAGATCTATTGGGAACACATCCCAACTCAAAAAGTCACTAAACAACAAGGAAATGCAAACAAGCAACCCAATCAACCCACACAAACACACTTCAAATCTAGATCTAAGATGAAATGTTTCAAAAAATATTCAAACAAAGAGAGGATCTAGAAACATAGATGTTATTGGATAAATTGGTGAATGCGGACATAAACTAATCTCCCTAGATCCACCTGGATCTAGAACAAAACAAGACAGGACACGACGCTTTCCCTAGGTTGGTACCATTGAATTTATCACCAAAGAAGGAGTGTATGAAATACCTTTATATATCGCTTCCCTATATCTATGTTGTCCCTGCTTCACTCTGGTGCTCTTGTGATATTAGATCTGCAATGAGACAAACCAACCAAAGTGAAAGAAACAATTGTAGATTCAATGGAAACCTAAACATGTGATCAAGGAGTCATGTAATAAAACACTAATGATTTTATGGGAAAGAAAAATGACACTGTATCATATTAAGTGAAAGTGGAAGATACAACCAAATTTCCTTGATGTTGCAAGTTCCCTTTCGGTGGTCCTTTGTTCCAACACACACATACACTTTCTCCGAATTTGCATGAAGATAGTCCACAAAGCTTGATGGACAAATGGAGGCCTCAAGCATCAATTGTATCAGGATTCTTCACACAGTCTTCAGCCTATTCTTTGCTCAATCTTGCTTGACCTTGCTTAACCTTTTCCATGAGAATTCCATTATTATATAGGATAAGTTGAAGTGGTTACTAGGATGAGGATGATCCCACCAAATCAGAGAAGCCAGTAAGATCACAACCATATGGACGCCACATCACATTCTAGAAGATTCTCCCTCTAGAAACTTCATGAAACTTCTTCCTTTTCTTAGCTTCAAGCACTGCCGCACCCTGCCTATATAGCATCATGTGGAAATCCCGCAGGCCATGCATAGAGCAGCCTACAAAAATCAAGGATTTCCGCACTGTGTACCACTGTCAGCATGTGACATCATTCTAAAAATGTGCCTTGTAGGGGAAGAACTCAACCATTTTCCTCATGTGAAAGATTGTTTTGGAAGCCTAAACACATGCCTATGGGGTCATCATTAGAGTGAAAAAAATAATGTGTAAGAGAATGCCCCCCAAAGTATTAGGCTGGAACATGTGATAGACGAAATACTTTGTAAAGTGCGTGTGTGTGTCGGGAGCAAGGAGCTCACCAATCAGGAACCTACAAACAATCAAGCCTCTGTGTAGAATTATACCATTTCTATGCTAGGCATTCCCATGCTCATATTACAAGTGATTGAAATCATAAATACAATTCATGGCCACCAATTATACACCATGGATCCATGTCATCAAGATTCTACATAGCCACTAGAAATACATCGTGGATCTATGTATTAGAAAGTGTAAATTTAGACATAGCCACGAGACATACATCGTGGATCTATGTATTAGAAAGTGTAAATTTAGACATAGCCACGAGACATACAAAGTGGATCTTTGTGTCAATTCAAATCATAAATACTCCATCGCAACCTGGACCAAAAATATAATATCCAGGGTCTTCAATCCTGTCGTCCGTAAGTATGCATTCAACCATGAGATTACAGGTGCTGAAGTCAAACATGGCAGAAGCCACTTGATTACCGGTCATTGATGAAAACCGTTAAGAAGTGTGAGGGAAATCACCATTGATGTCGATGACTCCCAAGGTACCCTAGTAAAATCCAACGAATGTGAATAAGTGAACTGAAGTCTAACACTCGATGAAATATCTCGATCATGGAACAATGATGTGAATCCACTGTCGAGAGCGAAGAAACATGCCATTGAGGCATGCATGCTCTAAGGTAGTAAACAATTTCTATGTCTTGTTCTCGGATGATGAGTTGAAGTCGACAGGAAAAAGACTCGTCACAAGAGGGCCTTGATGTATCCCCCATCAGTGACATGAAATAAGTAATAGATTAAGGGTATATCAAAGCATGATAATGATTCAAAACTGACATAGGGAAGGCCAACATGGTAAGAAATGATAATGCAGATGGCCGACTCGAGGGAGGGCTTGTTAAGACATCTCTTGAACATATGAATGAAACGACACTGGTCTTAGCAGCATTGACTCAAAGACGACCCAAGATATGAATTCTAAGAAGGAAATACGAGAGACAAATGGATTTCCCAACACGGATTCAAATGCCAAAGGGGGTGTCATGTTCAAGAGAGACTAGTACTACCACTAACACAAGTACAAAAACACATCTCTTTCCCAAATTTCCCCCCATCATTTCTAGCGAGTACCTCTTTATTTTTACACAAGCTTGAGGAGGATAACATATGCTTGTAATGTAATCTCATCCTTCGGACGAGTCCCTCGAAGTATTTTTAACGAACCCTAAGAAGGAGTGGTTCGGTCCCATGTGGGTCTTTCGATGTTTATTTAATGAGTCCAAAGATAGAAAACTTGTGGGTTTTTCATGTTTATAGAGTCTGAAAAACACTTAAAGAGAACTCTCTCAGTTCCTTTTTCATAAAATAGTTTGACGGGACTGAAAAAGTGATAAACTATCGCCCATCAAACATTTTATTCAAATAAGTTTACGAGCATGAACAGAACAAGGTCGCTCAAAAATCTTTTCATTTTTATGGAGTGTGAAAAGAGCTTAAAAGATACTCCATGGATTATGTTTTTCATGTTTCCATGACAAGTATTAAATAATGACAAAATTATACTCGATTGCATTCTCATTTATTTTTGAGCACGAGAATGAACAAAGACTAGGCTCGAGGTTTTTCTAAAAAACCCTAAAAAGGACTAGTACATGTAACAAACAACAAAGCAAATTAAAAAACATCCACATGACATTGTTCACAACTTTAGTCTTGTCACCTATGAAAAATAAAAGACTCATGGGACCATTAGACTTTTAGGTTAAGACAAAATGCATTAAAATAATATAAAATATTATTAGAAAAAGAAAAAGTTGAATAAATAAGGGTAAAACTTCTTATTAGCTATTTCATTTGCATTTCATTCCGAACTTGTCTAGAAACTCTGTTTTTTACCTCTTTTTTGGCTATCGATTACGAGAAGCACATGCTACCATTCAGCAAATGCTCTCCATCAACATGGTAATCTCGTCATCCCCTTATTTTTCAATGTATTAAAATGCATTTGTTTTCGTTAAAAAGTGGTTTTTGGGTGAGTTTTTGGGCCGCTAGAATCGCACTGGGGTCGCTGCAGGTGGCCAATATCGGGACCTGCGGAAATCAAGGATTTCCATATTTTCTCTATGGATCACCTACGGAAACCCCACACTATATCTAAATTTTTCCTGCGGCGGCCGAAAGTCCAAAAATTTGCCCACTCATTTTCCCAAAAAAGAATTTCAAATGCAACGTTTGAAGATGCTAATCCCTTTTTCTCGCTTCCATGTAGGTTTTTGATTGCAAAAATGTTGGAGTGGAGAGAACGGGAACACGAGGATAATGAATTTGAATCATTGAATGATTCAGGTACCATGAATTCCCTATGATAGTGTGGATTATTAAAAAAATTCAAAATCCAGGGCATGAGAGCCCAACTGAGGTTACTAGAATACCTGGTCCACATGTGGGATGTAGACCAATAGGTGTTTCATGTGGGTGTCCATGTTCTTTCCTTGGATATCGAAGACATTTACTTTTTGACGGGATTATCCCATCATGGAGCACATGTGACCTTAACAGGAGGTCGAGGTGGTGGGTTGTCAATGAGTGAATACATTCGTCGGTACTGTGAACCTAAGGTCAAAATGTGCAAAGGTAAGGTAGCTATTAGAAGCGTTCAAGATTTAACTCTTCAGACCATTTTTTTTACCATTGCATGGATGACAGGAAGTGCATCTACACACATGGCCCTCCAAATTTATTTTCAGTATGTCATGGAATGCACATAACCTCGTGTGTTCAACTGGTGCGATGGTCTTCTTCGCAGTATGAAGACACAGTTAACCAAGAGAAAGAACAGGGACCTAAAGAAATTTGGGTATGGGTCCATTTTGGTGTCTTTCTTCTTATAAAGGATCCCTCATTTATGCCTACAGGTAGAGTGGGGTATACCAACACCATGGGATCCGAGGATGAAATGGTGGTGTGATCTCATGGCACAACATGTAGCGGGCCCTATTGTGAAATACAATGATGCATTCTTTGATTGGTTGAGGCCCCAGATATTGATGATCGATGATTATGCCTATGTCGGCTTGGACTTCCGAGGTGACCCTGATTTGGTTTTACCTGAGGGTTCTCAGTGGGGGGATCTAGGTAAGAAAAACATTTTTCGTTTTATAATGTTTTGTGATTTTTTTAGAATATAAGATGTTTTTTATGTTTTCTATCGAAATGACTAATAAAAATTTTTGACCATGCAGATGTAGGGCCGCACCAGCCTCCAGGTACATCCCCCATTTAGAGGCGAGGGGAGACAGTTGTAGTAGTCGGATGGGATGCTAACGAATACGAGGCAATCAAACATAATTTGGAAGGTTTGACAAGGAACATCCCAGACATCTTGATCAATGAGATACCGAGGCATTATCAACGCCACACTGTAGGTGTGTCTAGTTCACTCAACCGACTACTTCTTAGGGTAGCACGGGCAATATTATGCTACTGTGAGAAACATCCATGATGCTTTTTGTAGAAGTCATGGACTTCAGATTTTGATATTTTGGTTATATATATATATATATGTACACATGTGGCTTCTACTGGCTTACTTTACTTTATATACAACATGTAATGTGTGATTGTATTTATAAATGCCTCAAATGTCTGTCTAACACATAATTTTCTAATGCATCGATTAACGTATTTAGGCATCTAGGAATATGTTGATACTTGATATAATCAAAGTAACATTCCAAGAGACGAATTCGTAAATATACCTGTAATAAAGTAGGTCTTCAGATAGTGTAAATGTTACTTAACTGTAGCACTACTAGCTGCGAATCAAGTTGTACAACCAGCTGTCGAATCCCAAGTGAAATAGAATCGGTCAAAAAATCGATGACTGCACTATATTTTGCGGTATTATTGGTTGCACGACCGAGGAAAACACATTGTAGACTGATAAGTTTGTTTGTGGGTGCGTAAATTGCCCAAGCAGCAGAAGCTAGGTTCTGAGTACTATGACTAGCACCATTGACGAAGCCAATGTAGGGTAGAGAAGACATCGACATCTGGAAACCAAGAACAATGCAAGGTAAGCAGTTGGGGGTCGAAACCAAATAATGAAAAGCACACAAAAAGTATGATATAGTAAAAATGCAAGCACTCATGCAAAGATAGTCTAAGCATAATACTTCTTCAAGTAAAGCCCATTTCTGGGTTCACTCAAAGGAATGCCATCATAATCTACTAACTCGTAAGCTTCCTTCTCTAACACTTGTTTGACGATATATGGACCAAGCCATGTAGCTTCGAATTTTCTGGCTCCCATTAGATCATGATCTTGTTCATAAAGGAGAACTAGATCTCCTTCAGAGAAAACACGTGGCTTGACATGCTTGTCATATTGGGATTTTACGCATTTCTTCTGGGTTTCAATAACTAGGGTGGCATCACGACGAGCCTCATATAATTGCATAAGATACAATAGACGTTCCTCTTCGACAGAGTTGTTTGGGAGAAGTTCGACGACTAGCTTCAAAGATGGTATTTCACATTCAATCGGGAGAACGACTTCAATGCTGTAGACTAGTTGAAAGGGGGTAAATCCTGTAGTAGACTTCACAGACATCTGATAGGTCCATAATGCCGAAAACAACATCGTGTGCTAGGTGGTCTTATGGATTCCTATTATCCGATGAAGCATAGTGATAAGGATTTTATTTATTGCTTCAACTTGGTCGCTGGCCTATGGATAGTAGGGGGTTGAGTTTTCATGCCAAAGACCTAACTTGTCGGTAAGTTCAGACATCATAAAGTTTCAAAAATGGCTACCGTGGTCATTAACGATAGCTTGCGGGATCCTAAATCGAGTAATAATATGATTAAATATGAAAAGGGTTGTATTTTTCCCAGTATTGTCGAATGTAGGCATCGCCTCGGCCTATTTCGTGAAATACTCCATGGCTATGATAATGTATCCATGCCCCCCAACCGAGTGAGAGTTACATGTCATGAAATCAATACCCCATTTTGCGAAAGGTCCAACTGAAACTACAGGGTGTAAAGGAGTAGGATGCGATCTTATTTTGTTGTTATATGTTTGGAAAGCATGACATTTTTGGACAACAATAATACAGTCTTTGAATAAAGAAGGCCAAAAAGACCCTGCTCGTAAGATCTTTTGGGTAGTAGCATACCCAGACATGTGACCACCACATGCTCCATAATGACAGTCATTCAAATATTTCTCAGCTTCATCATAGGTGAGACATCATCGAAAAATGGAGTCAACCCCAAGATGATAAAGAGTGTCACCGAGGATAATGTATTGACGGGCTTGATAATGTATGCGACAACTGTCATTGCTAGACAAATCGGGTCGGAAAGTCTGAGTTTGGAGATAGATAATGATATCCCCATACCAAACGTCATTAGAACTGATCAGTAAAATGGATTCATCGAGTAAATAATCCTCTGCTACATTCTCTATTTCAGTGCAAGGAAGGTCACATATCAGTTCGGCAAACACCAAGGATTTCTTAGACTTAGTGCATTCGAATTATAAGTCAAACTCCTAGAGAATCACTATCCATTTGGAGTATTTTCCTCCTAGCAATTGGTGGGTAATAATGTGCTGCATAGGGTTGCAATTAGAAATCATAGTGGTCTTGTGTAATAGGATATAGTGACGGAAACGTTGGACAGCTTGAACAGCTGCCAAGGCCATTTTTTCAACATGTAAGTATTTGGTTTCGGTGGGCTTGAGACTCCGACTCAAATAATAGATGACATGTTTGTCATGTGAATAATCTTCTTGGACTAGAACCATGACAATGGTAGAGTCCGAGGCAACGAGATAAAGGAAGTAATCTCGACCATAATCAGGTGGGAAAAGTAATGGGGTACATGTTAAAGTTAGTTTCAAAGATTCAAAATCTTTGTTTGCGGTGGAATCCCATATGAACTCAGAACCTTTCTTTAGCAGTCGAGTAAATCCAAGCATTAATTGAGCATAGTTTGGGATGAAACGACGTAAAAAAATTTCCTTCCCTTGCAAAGTTTGAAGCTAGTGAAGTGAAGAAGGAGGAGGGATATTGAGGATCACCTCAACCTTCAAAGGATCGACCCTGATCCCTTGGCGTGACACGATAAAACCTAGAAGTTGGTTAGACTCCACACAGAAAACACATTTGTGTGGGTTTAAGCATATATGACAGAACCGACAACGAAGGAAAATGTCTCGGAGGTGTGCCAGATGGTCACTATGATGCATGTAATGTGGCGGTAGGTCATCTAGATATGGTTGTACAATGTGATTAATGTCATGAAAATCATAAGACATGGCACATTGAAAAGTCGCACTGACATTCTTTAAACTGAAGGGTAGTTTCCAGTAGGAAAAGGTGCCCCAAGGAAAAATAAAAGCGGTTTTGTGTTGATCCATGGGAAATATTTTGATTTGATTATAGCCGGAGAAACCGCCCATTAAAGAGAAGATTTTATTCTCGATGAAATCGTCGACGATCTGGTCAACGAAGGGGGTGGGAAAGTTGTCCTTAGGACAAGCTTGATTTATATTCCTATAATCAATGCAGACATGGATCATACCTTGTCTCTTGTTAACCGGAACGAGATTGGATACCCAATCAGTTAAAGCCACAGGATAAATAAAGCCAACTTTAAGAAGTTTTTCGACTGCAAGCTTAATAACAGTTTCTTTACGGGGGTGGACTAGATGAAGTCTCTGCCGGATGGGTCTAGCACCCAGGTACATCTTAATTTTGTGTACAACAATATTAGGGTCAATACCCGACATTTCTTCATAGATCCAAGCGAAGATGTCATGAAACTCTTGGAAAAGTGATTTATATGCGACAACCTCATCAGTGGAGCACGAAGCTCCGATGTGAACATTTTCAACAACTCCAGGTTTAATGGATATGTCGAGGGGGATGGTGGGCGAAATATTACTTTAGTTCCCTTCATATAACATGTCGTGTGACGACTCAGGAATAGAGGAAATGATAACAATGGTCAACGGAGTCGAGATACATTGGTAACTCTCAATGGTGTGTTGTTCGAGGAAGAGAATGGAACTATGATGCCCATCATCCCAAGGGGTATCTTCCATCGACATAATCGACATAATCATCTCGTCCATGAGAAAAATAATGTGGAACGGGTCAGGAGATGAATCACCGAGAGAGAGGGTAGAAGGGGTTGTCGATGGAATGGCTTGATAGGTGGATTCAACTGGGCTTAAATGAATTTGGTTGTCGTAGCAAGGATAATCACCAGGTTCAGGTATTACCCACAAGTAGTAAGATGTGTGAGTTTTGCGAACGGAGGTGGAAATCATGTTGATCAAGGCAACCAAAGGAGGTGGAGCATCGAGAGGCGGGATTGGGAATGTACCCATCAAAGTTGAATATTTAAGTAGGCCCACATTGATGTTCTCGTACCCAGGTGGTGTCTTTGTGATAAAAGGTATGTTTCTAGTATGAGTGTGAGAGTTGAAAAAGGCTAGTTGGTCGATGGTAATGACCTTTCCTTGATGTGGAAAATGTAAAACAAGAAAAAGGGTATAAACAACAGTGCACATCGCATCAATACAGCTATGGCCAAGTAAGAGGTTATAATCGAGAGGTGCATCAAAGACCTCAACTTCAACATTGATTGATTTCCCTTCCAACGTAATAGACAATGAAGGATGTACACCGTAGGTCTTAAAGCCAGAGCCATTGAAGGCCTTAAGCGTGTTATGTGTTTTTGTAAGAGGAGGAGAGTCGATGGCCTTCCAATAGGAAATAGACATTACACACATGGAGGCACCCTCATCAATAACAAACCTATAGATGTTCTTATTTGAGACAACAACTTATATTTGAAATGCTGGTTGAGGGGGGAGTCTCAAAATGTGATCTTCGAGGTAAAAAATTATCAAATTTGTATCCGTAGGATCAATTCCACCGATAGCCTTTAGCAGTGCCTTTCGTTGAGAAGGGAAACTTTGAATGACTTCGAGAGTCGACATCGCTGAAGGTGCTTGCGCTAGATCTTCTACAATACTATAGTTCTAAGCAACACGTGCATGAGGGTTGAAGGCGGGATTTCGTACAACACCCTTTGGGGGAGGGCGAAGAACTGTATCGAGACTCAGTTGTTCGATATGAAGAGTACCGTTGGGAGGTGAAGTTGAGGGAGGTTGTTGAACCAACGAAGGTGGTATATCGTCAATCTTCTCCTTTGAGGAAGAGTAATCTTTGGCCCAAGTGGTAAGTGTGACGTCATTCTTTCTAGAATCACCTGTACACATGCGTACATAAGAAGTAGTGGAGGGAGAGGGTTGGTCATGGATGATCAATTGGGTCTATTGTTAAGGAGGGAAAGGTTGAGACAAAATGACAGGTGTGGGAGGTTTCACAGTCCCTTGGAGGAGCTTAGTAACCTCGACCCATCTTGGACAATCTTTCATATAGTGATCATCACCACAGATAAGGAAAGGGTATCGGGGTTTTTGCTTATCCTTATCATCAACAGGTTGGGTTTTGGCTTTCTTAGACGGTGGGTTATTTTTATCCTCCTTATTCTTACCCTTCCCTTTTTTACATTTATTCTTTCTAGCAGAGGTAGATTGAACAGAGTTAGCCTCAGAGGTTTTGTCAACGAGAGGGGTAAGAGACAGAGAATTTTGAACATTAGAAGCATTAGAATTGGGGTTGGTGGGAGAGGCTTGTGTATTTTGAGGTTGAGCATGGAAAGTGCCAATCACACCATCATCCGCATGAGAAGCAACAGGGGTAGTTGAGGTAGCGGTAGTAGAAGGGCGAGGTGCATCAGGGAGTAATTCATAAAGAGTACTTGTTTGTGAATAAACAAGGTCGAGGTACTGAGCACGACTGATATTCTATTCTTTGGTGACAACTCCACCCATGGAAATATCACGAGAAATTTCATTCACGAATGATTTCATGAACCACTCTGCCAATAACTAATGGGGAGATCGAGTTTGATCAAACGTCGTCTTTGTCTCCACTCATGAATATGATAAAAGATGTGAGTGGCCTTAATTTTCTTGAAGGAACTCAAGATATTGGCTCCTATTTCATAACGGATCGAAAATTGGTAGTGTGTAAGGAAAGCCATGGCTAGGGTATTAAAGTCTGTGAAGAAACCTCGTGGTTGTTCTATATACCACTTTGCAGTCGAATCCATGAGAGTTCGTTGGAAGAGTCGTAACCGAATGGAGTCATTCATCAAAGAGTTGGATGAACACCAAAGGTGAAAATTCATGACATGGTTTTTCTTATCCGCTCCCGGTTTACCGTCAAATTTTGGAATTTTGGACGGTAATTTGGCCGGTATAACGGGCCAGTGGAGAGAATGTAGGGTAGGATCGTTCAAGATTCTAGAAAAATTAGGTAGATCCAAAGTGGCTAAAAAGGGTAATTGTCTATTCACAGGAGGATACTGGCGACTTTGGAGAGGGAGTCTCGTTGGTATACCAGTAGGACCATAAGCAGTTTGCATGTGAGGCGAAGGTCCTAACAGATTTAGACGTGTGTGCAGAGGCATGTATCCGATAGGGTTGTACTGATTGGGGGTGTTCCCTTGGGGAGGGACACTAGGTTGAACGTTCAAACTCCAAATGAGATTGGAAGAAGCGAGGTATGACTAGCCCAAACTAGGGGGTATAAAAGAGCTAACTTGAGGTTGTTGCCCCCCAGATGATTGTGGATTTCCTTGAATAAGAAGATTCCAATACTGGGCTAGTGATACGGGGATGTTCTGTCCATATTGTGGATTATATCCTCCGTGTGGGGGTTGTCCTCTAGGTGAGGATGATGACCCAATTTGGGTTTGAACTCCAAATTGAGTTTCTCCCCCTGGGTTATACTGTCCTCCAATAGGAATCTAATAACTAGAAGTGAATAACAGAGTAGAAATTCCAAAGTTAGTAGAGCCATTGGGTCTGAATCCTCCTATTAAATGTGGATAAGACCCTTCGGAGAGGAATTGGGATGGTGTCGGAATAGAACCGGAAGAAACATTATACCCAGGAGGAGTAAAGACTCCAGAAGCTCCAGATGGAACTTGGGTAGGAATGGGGATAGAAGCATTCAAGTCATTATAGCCAAGAGGGAGTGACGAGATTTGTCTAGATGAACGCAGTGTACCAATAGGATGTTGGCTAGCCACCGTGTTCTTGGTGGGGATAATCGTAGTGTTTGGGACCATTGTGGAGTGGGCTTGCTGAAGAGGGATAGTTGATCTAGGACTAGCCTATGAACCAATGAAGAAATAACAAGTTGTACTGTTAAAGTGATCTAAAGGTATCGTAAACGTAGTAGATGTATCGGGTGGTTTAGAAATGACATGTATCTCAAATTCTGCTTCTAAGCCAGGAGGGTTCTACCTAGAAGTCGGAGTTCGAGATATGTCAGTGGTCCAAAAAGGATCCTCATTTTCAAGGTCAACAAGGATTCCAGTTGGTATTCCAGAAGTGTCAACAACAATTTCTCTGGACAAGTTCAGTCAGAGAATATGTCTCTCGTATCCAGGGGGTAAGCGGAAAGCGTCCAAAGAATCATAAATGATTCGAAAACTTTCTAAAGAGTAAGTTCTCCTCACTTGTGAAGGTATGTGGTCCTGGATCTCACTTTGTTGAGGAGAGTCCTCCGGTGGATTAGTGAGAAAGGGTTGGGAAACTTTCGGATATTTCGGAGGTAGTCCTTACATCCTACGTGAATGGCATGGAGGGTCAATATTGGCCGATCAAAATATTTACGAAAAAAATCAATGGCCAACTATGTAAACAAACAACACTTGCTAGTAGAATATAGTAATCAAAACCAAGCAAACAAAACCTTCTTGTTCTGAAGTCACTAGTTGGTGATGAAATCCAACGTCACAAAGTTAGGACAAGAAGGGGTTGGGCTAGGGTGGAAACATTACGTTGACGACCTGCTTAACAGACTTACACCTTGGTGCAAGCTCCCACACATAATCATGGGTATACCCTCCAAGGAGCCCGAGTGAGTCTGGCCAATGTCGATTTCAGGTACCGTGAAGACTTGCCCCTCCACATTTACCTCGTGTAAGACCCTAAGAAGATAGGCAACTAATGCACCAAAAAAAATAATGATTCCTGGGGAGACAGTCGATAGTCCGATCCACGCTCAAGGGTAGGGTATTTAGCTCGAAATAAACTTGAGAGGCTTCCACTCATTATTGTGGGTATACCTTCAAGCGACCCCCATAATAAGAACAATCTCTACACTGAGATCAACAAAGAAGGGTGAGTAACTCTGTCAATATCAATGTGACCTCAGGTTTGACCCTAGTGTGAGAAGGGCTTCCTAGAACAAAATGTTGCAAATGGAATTTTACACTCCCTATAACAAGATGCTATTGTGTGTTTTGTGCTTTGGAGAGTGTGTCTCACTGCCTATTCCAAAGCTCTAGCCTAGCGAATGTTGGTGTAAAAGAGCCCTAGAAGAAATTACTAATTAAGTTTTAGATTTTCACAATATTTTAAAAGGCTGTTGTTACTCAAGAGGGAGATAGGAATGAAACCGATGTTGTGTAAGACCTTGATCCAATAATGTGAAAATATAAATGAATGATGCAAATTTTCGTTCAATGAATTCTATCTACAGCAGGGATAAAGTGTTTCTGGAATGATGTAAACTACAAAATATACTTCCTTTTTCTTTAAATGAACACAATTTCAAACAACTAATAAACGATGAAGTTCTTCAATTTTCTCTTCTCTTAAATGAAATAAATTTTCTTATGTTTGATTATTTAAAAGAATGGATAACTTCAAATTCTTCCTTTCTAAGACCAAACCAAGGGCATGACAAAGAATGGACAAGCAATCCAAGAAAATTTATAACTTCAACAAGTACCCAAATCAAACTTTCAATGAAGATAAAAGTAAAAAATGACGAGAAAGTATTTCCCCAAATGAGAATGAAGAAATAACCTTTCAATCATCAAGCATTCCAAAATACGTAATCAATCCAAAACTTCAAATCTAATCCATGATTTTTAATCGAACAAGCACTCAGATTAAAAATCAAAAATGAAAAAATGGAAAAAGATTAAAAGAGAGGTGTTTGATCTTCGAAACCAATCAACAACAAGTCAAATGTTTAGAAAAAAGTCACATGTTGGTATTAAAAATCCTTCCCAGTTGGTTAAAGAAAAAACTGGGCATCAATAGAGGCTAAGACCCAACTCAAAAATTTCACAGACGCCACTGCAGGAAAATGGCCAACAAAACACCACAATCAAGTCCTATCCCCAGTGGAGCTGCCAATTTTGTTATTGGATAAATCAGTGAATGCGGACATAAACTAATCTCCCTAGATCCACCTAGATCTAGAACAAAACAAGACAGGACATGACGCGTTCCCTAGGTTTCTACCTTTGAATTTATTACCAAAGTAGGAGTGTATGACATACATTTATATATCGCTTTCCTATATCTCTATTGTCCC
>SNQJ01S0026132.1:0-12777 GCA_010110895.2 Picea sitchensis | reverse complement strand
TTCCATTGCTTTTCTTTATTTTTACCTTTCCCATTCCAACAATTTTGCATGGTGCATCATCACCTAGATGAACCTGTCCAAAATCACCTTGAACATAATATAGAAAATGTTTCCTATGGGGTGTGGCATGAAATGAAGCCCCTAAATATACTACCCAAGATTCAAAAATATTATCTACAGAAAGAATCAAAGCATCTTGTAACACATCACCTGTTACATTCGCTTCCTGATTTTTCTCCTCTATCCATCTCTTTGTTTCTTTGGAGCTCTACAGTCTTTTTTCAGATGTTGTTTCTTCCCACAATTCCAACACTCTATCTTTCCAAATATGGATTATGATCTACCCTTCCTAGAATTCTCGCGGTTCCCTAAGCCCTTTCCTCTATCCTTTTGTCTTCCCGTGTTCTCCATGTTTAACACATTACCTGATGTATCACCTATTCTTTTCCGTCACATTTCCTCACTAAGGATAACACCAACAACGTCATCAAATTTTAAAGTATTTGAACTAGAGACAGAGTTACTTACATCCATGACCAATCCATTCGATCTTTCTGGTAATGAGCACAAGATTAGAAGATCCCTGACCTCATCATCAAATTCCAATTTTACAAAACTTAGTTGATTAGTAACTGTATTAAATTCATTTAAATGATATACAACAAACCCACCTTCTGACATCTTCATATTAAATAATATCTTCATTAGAAATAACTTACTGGACAACGAGGTTTTTTCATACAGTTTATCCAATGTGTCCATAAGCTCCTTCATTGTCTTTTCTTTTGAAATATTGAAAGCCACCGACGTTGTCAGGCTTAGCCGTATCATTCCTAGTGACTTTTTGTCAAGAACCTCCCATTCTTCATTCTTCATGGTTGTCGACTTCTTTGGTATTCCACCCAATGGTAGAAATAGATCCTTATGATATAAATAATATTCTCTCTGCATCTTTCATAACTGGTAGTTTTTGTTGTTAAATATATCGACCCTAAACTTTCCATCTTCCGCCATTTCTCCCACTAGAACCAGGAACCCTCTTTTCCTGCGAGTTACCTTTCTCTATGATACCAGTTGTTGGAAAAATAGGATCACGGAGAAATAAAATCAAATAAATGCAAAAATAAAACACAGAAGATACACAATACAATAGAGACACAGATATACATGGTTCACCCAGTGTGGGCTACGTCCACCAGAGAAATTTCTAGGTCCTTCCTTTATTATTATCCATCAAATGAAGGGATACGACCTATATCACACCCATTGTAACTTCCTCTTATTTCTCTCATAGTCTCCTCTCTCATAATAAAATATTCACAATGATACATATTCACAATAAATTTCCCTCATAAAAGAGGGTTTCCTTCTAGGGAAAAAAAACCTAACATAACTTCTATCATCAGATTTGTGACCTTATAATGAACGGTCCATATTTACAATGAAATTACAATATAAATTTACAAGGCAATTTTTCCTTCGGGGGCCCGCTTGCCCCCAAACCCTGTAGAGGGGGTAACCCCCCTCTGCACTCCCTCATGTGGAGGAGTGTACATTCTTCCAGGGTGTAAAGTATTCATGGGGTATAAATACGGTTGAAAACAAAGACCTATGAATCAAGAAGATAATCAAGCTCCACAACCAACACAACGCTACTGACTTTTTGATCTCAAGAGCGCTTCAAACAGGATGTCGAGTCGAATGTTGAGTAAAGTGTTCATGTGGAGCTACTCCATCATGTCTATTCATATCTCAAATATGATCTTGAGGTGTTCTGGTGCCAGGAAGAAAATATATTGTGGGTCTCGGACCAGAGTTGAGGTAGGCAGTGGAGGCTCAAAAGGGTGGTCAACCAAAAGATTTTTTTCCTGGATTATGCAAGTCACCCCTTCCATGGCACACTCTGTAGAAAATGAAGGGAGACTGGTGTTAGGCTGGTCTTGGGGGTCCGAGACTGTGTAGAGGAAGGAATCTAGTGAAACTGTAATTGGTTCTTCTGGAAATTCCTCCTCTACATAGACCATTGGAGGCAAATTTTTCTCCCTGTCATAGCGCATCAATGAGGTAGAAGAAGTCTGGGCAAGCTTGCAGATGTGCCCCTTCCTGAATGCATAGCTATACCAATAATGTCCCCTATTATTATTTCCACACTCCTATGGCATTGCGATGAGGGAAAACAACACTGAACTTAGCTTGAGAAAGCGCAAAGCTAGGAGAGTGGAAGGAGAAAAGCCCAAATGCGAAATCTGAGTTGGTTGGGAGGAGCCATAAAAATATCCTAGGAAATGGAGGGGTGCCAAGGGAGTTGAGGTAAACTTGGATATGCCTCCCATACCCATCATTGTCCATCTTCCATGGAACACTGAGAGCACCATTAAACCCGTGCGAGGGAACTCTCCAGCCTTCACACAAGCCCATTGAATGTTGTCCTCCATTCGAGATGTGAAGGAGAGGGTTGCATGTGATCGACGTGTTACCCCATATGGGGGAGGGAAACCATCTCCTCCTTTGAAACTACGCCTTCATTAGCTAGGCGATATGCTACCTTGTTGGCTTCTCTTTTTACATAGGAAGGGATTAGAGTGAGGTTGGGTTGTTGGAGAGAACTGAATTCCTCCAGCAGTCCCAGAAGCCACCAGATTGGGGAGACTTTTGAGGGGCAAGAGTCGTGGATGATTTTTGAGATTAGCAGGATTATCACCTGGGAGTCCCCTTCCATAATGATTTAATTGATGTTGTGATTGAATGATAGTTTGATTCCCTTTATGAGACTCCAAAGTTATGCTGCATTTTTTGTATTGAGCCCCAGGTGTCCTGTTGTGATGTGTAGAATCCGTTCGACATTGTCTCATAGTACAACTCCAAATCCTATTGGTCTTGGATTTCCCTTTGAGGACCCATCAAAATTTAATTTGAAAAAACCTTGAGGGGGTGGGGAGAAAGAGGAGGGTATGCAAGAATGTTTGGCATAGATAGGGGGGTCTTGGTGGGGGAGGTCAGGGATATTCAATTTCCATAATGAGATGATGCTACTTTATGAAGGATTGCATGTCTTCACGTGTCTAGGGTTCAACTCTAATTGTTTCCCAAATGAGAGTGAGGATATTTTCCCAAGTAGTGAGGGGGAAGAGGAAAGGGAATGGAAGATTCTTTTATTTCTCTCTTTCTATATTTTCCACACTATGAATCCTAGTAGAAATTTCCATATGAGATCTAAAATTGGGCTTTGATAGGTGATCAAGTCCCATTTTTCAATAGTGCTGACAATACTTGCTCTATTTCTGTTGGAGAGATGCATTATTTGTGTTTCCATGTCCCATAGTACTCAAATGTGAGAGAATTGATTTAAAATGTGCTCCATTGTTTCCTCCTATTCTCAAAAGAGAATACATATCGAAGGTCCCACAAAACCCTCTTTTGGATGTTATCCTAGGTGAGTATGTTGTTCTAGGCAATTAGCCAAAGGAAGATGGAGATTTTTTTCTATAATTTGGAATTCCATATTTTACCCCAGATGTTCTCTTTTGGTTTCATGTGGTAATTTTCATGAAGGTAGTAGGATTATTTTACTGAGAATTTTCTTGTTGGCGAGTGTCCCCACCTGAGGATGTCTGGTTCTTGACTGATGTGAATCTTCCGTTGTGAGGAGAAATCACACCAAGGTTGTGTGTTGTTGTCTTCCGGTATGTTGAGTTCATGGGGTTGAGTATTCCATATGCACCAAGGGTGGTGTTGAGAGTTCTCCTTCCAAAGGTCCTTTACATGTAAGGTACCCCTGAATTTCATTTGCTAATGTAGGGGGCGTATCTCTTCCATAGAGTGCAAAGGTGGAAATTGTTGCCAGGAGTCTTGCTAGAATAAGGACAATTCTCTGTTTCGAATCTCCCAGAAGGAATGTTTCTGTATGAGAGGGAGATTGCACCATGTTGCATTCCATATATTAGATCCTTGAATCAGATAATTTAGTCTGGTCAAGAGGTCCTCATTGGTGGTTCGTGTATATTTTAGCCTCCATATTTTAGCCCATAACTTTGAGGGATGTTTGAGCAAACGCCACCAAAGAATTTATCCCATTATGTGATTGATATTTCTCGGATCCCTTAGACCCAGTACCCCCTTTGATTTTGGCTGACATATTTTATCCCATCCTACTAGAGCCCATTTCTTATCTGGGTCGTGACCATGCCAAAGAAAAGTTTGTTGGAGGTTTTTGATGGATTTTATAACTGATTGTGGTGTTGCTAGGGTTGTAAATAGGTAGGTCGATAAAGCTTGAAGAACATATTTTAGAATGACTAGAGGGGTTGCTAGGTTGAGAGAGAGAAAGTACCAGTTGTTTAGATGGTTGGAGATGGATAAAAGGAGGCTATCCCAAGTTTGGAGATAGAAGGAGGCTATCCCAAGAGATCCAAACCCACATCTTGCAGATGTGGGTATCCCCAAGATGTGGATAGAAGGAGGCTATCCCAAGAGGATGTAAGGGAGCTCTTGGGGATACCCATAAGTTTGGAGATGTGGGTTTGGACTGCCAACAGGGTATTGAAGAAGAAACATTATGACTTGTCTAGGTTTAGGGAGGTTCTTGAAGCTTATGGGAATTCTTTGAGGGTGGACTTGAGCTTGTTAGCCTCATGGGCAGTGGGGGTATTCATCAGCAAGGTGTCATCCATGAATTGATTATGGGAGGTTGTCGGTTGGAGATTGTGAAGGGGCAGGCATTTGAGGGAACCATCCTGTATTACGACATTAATGTATCAGCTTAGGCCTTTAGCCATTATGAAAAAAAGGAAAGGGGAAAGGGAGTCCCCCTGTCGAATGCCTCTGGTGGGGGAGAAGGACTGGGAGGGCACTCCATTAACCAAAATGGAGAAGAAGGTTGAAGAAGTGACCTGCATGATCCAATCTATCTAGGATGTATCAAAGCCATAATCCTCAAGGCGGGAGTGCATGTATTTCAAACTGATTCTGTCAAATTTTTTTGAGAGATCAAGTTTGATGAGCATACATGGGGTATGAGTTGTGTTGAGTGAGTGTATTACCTCATGCGCAAGGATGACACTGTCCATGATCTAGCACCCCTCCACGTAGCCTGATTTTTCCTTGAAGATGATGAAGGGCAACACCGGTTTGAGTCTTAGAGCTATTACCTTCGTGATGATTTTGTAGATTTCATTGCAGAGGGAAATGGGGTGAAACTGCTTTGGATGGGTTACCCTCTCTTCCTTTGGTATTAGCATGAAGAAAGTGGCATTGAAGGCCGATGGGACTTTTCCAGATGTTAGAGATTCCTCTACTAGCTGCTAGACTTCTTCCCAGATCATCGACCGACAATAATGAAAAAAATATGTTGCAAAGCCATCCGGTCCCAGAGTTTTCCCCAAAGGCATTTATTTAACTGCTTTATCAACTTATTCTTGTGTGATCGATCTCATTAGAGTTTCAATATGTTCCTTTGTGATGAGGGAAGGGATGTGCCTGGTTATCTTGCTTATAGCCTGCGTTTTGTCCCTTATGGGTTCTTAGAGGAGGTCTTTGTAGTAATTCACCAGTTCAACTTCTATGCATGCATGATCTAGAATGTGGTTTCCCTAGGCATCTTCTAGTTGGGTGATTCTATTAATGTATCATCGATGTACCATGGAGCGGTGGAATAACTTGGTGTTCCTTTCCCCCTCCTTGAGTCAATGTCTTCTAGATTTATGTCTCCATAGTATCTCCTCTTATTTTTTATGCTCATCTAGTTCTGCTTGTTGCTTTTCTTCCTCCCTTGCATAATCCATCGTCCATCCTTGTAAAATGAATACTTGTTGCAGCTCCTCTGGGCGTTGCTCAATCTCCTATTTTTTCTGGAAGATGTTACCAAACATGTTCTTGTTCCATTTCTTTAGATGTAATTTGAATTTCTTTAGCCTTTGCTGGAACTTATACATGCGTGTTCTCTGGGATATTTTTTTCTGCCTCCACCAAGATGTGGAAATTTCCTGAAAATCTAGGTGGGTGAGCCAGAACGTTTTGAAGCGAAAGGGTTTAATCTTGGGTGTTGCTCCTGTGTCTAACCAGAGAGAGACTGACCAATGATCTGAAACCGATTTTGGGAGAATGTTGGCTTCTAACATTGGATCATCCAACATTATTGATTCTGAGATGAGGAAGAGGTCTAGTCTTCTTGCGACATGCTAGGGTCCATAACGTCGGTTGGACCAAGTAAATATTCCATTCCTGGTTTCTATGTCTATAAGTTTTAGCTGGTCTATTAGTGATCTGAACTTAACACTGTCCTGTTCCAATCACTTTGTGCCTCCAGTCATTTCCTCTAGCGTGAGAATGATGTTGAAGCCTCCCCCCACTATCCAGCACAGAGATCTTAGCAAAGTACTTTTTGTGGATATCCTGTGTAGAAAAATATCCTTTTCCTGGGTACTTTTCGGTCCATAGGCATTTGTGAGAATGCCATCTTTGTTGGATCCCAAGGCCTAGAAGTGGACTGTGAGCATGCCAACCATGGAAAAAGTTTGATCTATTATGACTCTGGTAGGGTTCCATAGAATGGCTAGGCCCCTGACAACACCATTTGAGTCAGTGTGAATGGAATTTCAATTCCTCTAGCATATTTGAAAGATTTCCTCTTCTACGTCCCCAACACATTTTGTTTCCTATAAAAGGAGAATGTATGAATTCTTTGCACGAATACTATCTCGAAGGTTTCTTTGTTTGGACCATCCATTTATTCCTCTAATGTTCCAAGTGATGATGTTCATAATGATGAGTTGGGTGGGGGATAGAAGTAACCTTCCGTGAGACGGTGTATCTGTCTTGAGTTGAGCATATAGTTTCCTACCTCTTTGATTAGTTGATGTGTTTATTTTCAGCCTCTGCGCTTGCTTTCTCATGGGGTACTCCTGGGATCTGGTGTTGGATATGGGGATATACCTAGTTGTGAGGTGGCTCATGTAGTGGAATCAATGAATACTTTGTGCACCTTTCTTATTTGTTCTACTGGGATGGTTTACAACTCCTTTTTATTGAAGGCTTCCTCAAGTTTCTCCAGGTCAATTTACGCAGATCAAGATCATCCATCTGCATGAGGGTGTCCCCCCTGTCCTCTAGTTCTTACTCATTCTGTTGAACTAGAGGAGCAGTTTCATGGTTCTTTTATGTGGCCAATTCATTCTGTAGCTTGGATTTTCCTTTATCCTTGTCCTATTTTTTTTTTATGTGGACTTTCCACCTCCTCTTCTTCTGGGAGTTGATTTAAGATATCAAAAGAGTTGTTGATGGGGATCTTTTGGTTTCTCTCTTGATTGTGCTTTCGAGGTTTTTTTTTTTCCTTCCTGTGATCTTTGTGTAGCCATCCTTTTGATTTCCGTCCCCTGCTCATGGATTTTGAGTGTTTAGAGGGAAGTCGCAGAAGAGGTGACCATGCCCATAACATTTCCTACAAAATAAGGGGATGTGTTCATAATCAATTGTATGTTTCCATTTCTCATCTTGGTATTCTATAGTTATTAAGCCTGGTAAGGCCTTTAAGATATCCATGTAGACACATATGCGGGCATAACCGGGGTATTTCCTTTGTTTTATCACCTCTGAGGATTTTACATACCATCCTATTGTGTTTCCTATGCCCATGAGAATTTATTCAAGCCAAAAATCCTAGGGTAAGGAGTGGAGTCAGATCCAGACTGGTGCCATGGTAAAATCCTCTTTCTCTGGACTGAAGTGATTCATCTAGAATCTGAGGAAAAGTCCTACAGAGTTGTAAAAATAAGGTCTATTGTCGAAGATTTGATCCTTGTCCTCCATGTTGTAGAGGATAATCGTGAAGAACCCCTTGGAGCTGAGTTGGAATTCATAGTCCCCCTTTGGGCTCCACCAAGATTTGATCAATCGCATGAGGTCCCTTTCTGAAGGACAGAAGCCCACAAATTTCCTAATTAGGGCATGCTCTTTCATGAATTGGGTGTGTTCCCCAACCCTAGTCGAGCTAATAGTTTTTATTAATATTAATGATAAGATCATAATTTTTTGAGACTTGATGGAGAGCTTTGAGATTCTTGTGAATATCTTCAATAGCTTTTGCAAGGAAAACTACATCAAGAATGTCTAGAAGAAAAAGGACAACAATGACACTAACCATGTTAATACCAATGCATTATTTTTCTCTTAAACATTGCTCAAATTTATCTATGTAAATGGCATAAAGAGTAAAACAAAGAAAGAACTCTTAATACCAATGTAACAATTTTAATGTCATTAGAACACTTATTATTCCATCTGTCCACTTGTTTTGGTGCAATAAAAAAGATAAAAATTGCAATAAGCCTTTTGAACCTAGGTTGCAAGAAGTATGAAAAATTCAAATATTTCTACAAATAAAAGTTCAAAACTAAATATTGAAATAAGCCTTTTGAACCTAGGTTGCAAGAAGTATGCAAAATTTAAATATTTCTACAAATATTTATTCCATACAACATGCTAAGAGCATTCAAATTTAAGATGAACTCTACGATATGTAAGATAAGATAAAGAGGTTGGCATGGAATCAAATGAAAGTCACTTGTGGAACTCAATGACCCACAACCCATCAACATAGCATATGGGATGAACACCTCCTGCAAATCCAGCTGCATGACCCAACTCTCGAAATTCTTGCTGTGTTCGCTCCTTGCCCCCTGGAGCGTATGTCAACATCAGTAGATCTAAATGAAATGCGTGTCGAGCATAGGGAGATATCTCTGAATCCATTGGGATGGAGTGTAACCTTAGGGATCTACCATTGTAATCATGGACAACACAAAGACAAGGAGAATGCTTGTGCGATTAATTCATATGTTGCAATCTGAAACCATCAGATAGCAGAATCTCCAATGCATATTAAACAAATGTTGTGCATAACAAGAAGGAATTTTCGTTTGTGCGAGGCGTGGAAGATTTGGTAGAATTTCCGTCTGAGAGGCATGGAATATTTTCTAGTTCTCTCCGTGGGAACGCCAGCAGAGAATACTGTTCATGCCACTGGTTATTGCTGGCAAAGACCACTATACACCCAATGAGTGAATATTGTCCGGATCTGTGCCACATGGTTATTGCTAAACCGTATGATTCGTGCCACGTAAACTCTCTGATCTGTTCCACTGTAGCTGTCAGATCTATGACACGTTGTGCCAGAAGGTATACATCCATACCATTTTCGTCGTACGGTCTGTCAACTCGACCATTTAGATGTCGACACATGGAAAATATTGGACGATTAGATATAACGTGCCTACCAGAGCCATGTGGCAATGGTATTTGTAATCTATTTTCGTTGGAAGAGAATAGATTACAAACGAGTATTGAAATGCCAAAAATGGTATTATTAAAGTAGAGCAAAAATAATAATAGCCAGCACACCAAATTGGTGTATGAGACCCCTTGTTTGTGGGACAAGGGACCCCCCTCCGCCCAACGATGTGACTGGTAAAGTCTACAAAGGTATACATACCCTACCCCCCTCTGGATTTGAACCTATGACCTCTTAAGAGGAAACACATGTTTTTAACCATTAGGCCTACTCAAACTGTATTCAAGAAAAATATGTTGATCGGGATCGAAGAAGCCAAACCAACAAACAAGATACGAAGATATTCAAGGAAAATCTCAATCTCGATAAAACAAATATATGCAAAATCAAATATTAAAAAAATTCCCTACTTTTATGCCTTTTATGATATACTTATATATATTAAGGTGATCCACCATGATCACCTTCCCTTTCTCAGGCAATGCCTTGTGACAGTTCTTCAAAAGATTCATGCAATCGTCGTCCCTCCAATCATGCAGAATCCACTGAGAAAAATATCTTTTTGTTATATTTTTTCTTAATTTTTTTTTTTAAATGATTGGAATTGCAAACATTAATGGTTGAGATAGCATAATCAAAATACAATGAAGGTTTTTTAGCACATTTAATTCATTTTTACAATAAAAAATACATGATTTGGATCTCCACTATTAGGAAAAAAAAATCATATATGTATTTTTTAAATTTAAAAAGAATGATTGGAATTGTACATATCAACTGTTGAGATTGTATAAGGAACTTTTTGTCATATTTTTTCTTAAAAAAATTAAAAAGTTTCTTAATCTAATTGAGAAACACAATATGCAAATTGAAAAACCAACGATCAATAGGTAAGGGTTATAGGAAATTGGTAGTGGTGCATGGAATCTCACTCCAATGTCTCTACTAGAATCACAACCCAAAACTCACAAGGAAAATGGATCTAGCAATATAAAGGCTAATTGCAAAAGGAAACACAACCAAATGCAACGAAATAGGAAACACTACCAAATCTAATCAAATTTGTTGGGTACACATCCCAAGTCAACAAATCACTAAACAAGGAAATGAAAACAAGAAACCCAATCAAGCCACACAAACACACTTCAAATCTAGATCTAAGACCAAAGGTGTTACAAAATATTCATACAAAGAAAGGATCTAGAAACACAGATCAAATACAAACTCCTTAGATCAGATATATCTAGATATGATCAGGAGAAATTTGAAAATTTCCAATTTTTTTTGTCCTACAAGGAAGGTCACGAGTTGTTTGGAATGCAATAGGCGACCATATGCAGGAGGTCACTAGTCACCAGTATTGCAGCAAGCAACCTGATGCCCTGCCCTCGACATTAGAAAAAAAACACTCTATAATTTTTTTGAAAAATAAAAATATCTGACTCAGATCTTCTAGATCCGAGAGATCTATTCTGTGAGGGAGTGCTAGGGAAGAGAATGGTTGACTCAAAAATGGAGAAAAAAGGAAAATAGTCAAGGGAATTCAAACTAGAGAAGAATCAAATATTTCTCCCCAGTGGAGTCACTAGTTTTGTTACGGAGTTAAGACTCATGGAACTCTAACATAGGAGTTAAGCATGAGGTCACGTCTAGGAAAGTTGGGTGATCAGTCCTCTCTACTTGTTTTTGTGTTTGTGATATTACTTCGACTACTACGTATATGAGGGTTTTGTTATTGTCGACACCTCCCCATTAGGTAACACTTTCGAAGATTTGGGCATAGTTACCCTGCCCTTACATGTTGTTAGACCTGTGACTGTTCACCCACTCATTTATTGTAAGGTGATATCCTTAGTGACCATTCCTAAGTAGCTACAAAGGTGACTACATGTGGGACATGCTTGTAGTACTTAGCATAGATGTGTGATCATGATCCCAGTTCCCCTAGAGGGTGCTCACCTTAATAAAGGGTATTTTCATCAGTCAAGGTTGTTTCGTGAAGATCATTGTAATTTCCCTGATACCTTCACTAGCCAATATTTGTGGGGACTTCATCTCTCCTAGAGGGTTGGTTTTTGGAAGGTCCCTTAAGCCATTGGTTTGCTTGTTGTTTCCTAGATTTGTTAGGGGTGTTCTCTCTAATTATGAGTCTTAGTCATCCTTAGGTTGAATTGTGTTTTGATTTTGACATTCATTTTCATTGTGGTTGAACAATCATGTTGTTGGGTCCATCAATTACAAGGACTTGAGCCTATCATGGAGTTCTGATGACCTATTAAGCGAGATGATATAGGTGACAAAGAAATTTGAAGAGACGAATAGATAGTATGAAGAGATCTTGGCCTTTGAAGTCAAAGTGGTTGTGAAGAGTCCTCCACCTAATTCCAACCCTCCTTTGAATGATCTTAATGCACATATACTTGTCTAAGTAAGGGAACCTTTTAATGAAACATTTTCTTTGTTTAATGAACCTTACATCATGTCAGGTTTGATGTTTTTTCATCCAATGTAGTTGATCCATATAGCTCATTGATGAGCGCTACAAAGGGCATACCAGTAATGTCTTCATTTCCATATATTATTTCCATTGGACCTATCCCATATCTTCTCGTGTCATCAAGTCCCTCCATTTGGGGGATGTTGACTATGTCATATTTTCTTTCCATTATCATACCAATAATTCCTACACCCATCTCATTAGTGTCGATTCCCATGTCTGGATCTACTTCAAGTGGGGGGACAAGATTGGGTTTCAATATGGAGGGATCTAATTCCTTCTACCTATGTCATTCCTACAAGTATCTCGATAATGTCAAGTGTTGGTTTTACTTTTGGTTGGAATATACTGAGTGGGTCTAGGGTTGTTCCTAGTTACTCTAGGGGAAGCAATGTTTTTGGGGGATTCAATATCCCATGGGGTAGCATATATTTTCCTTCCATTTACACCATTGTCCCTCAAGGAATACTTTTGGTGCAAGTACCTTTATTAAGGCAGGAACCCTTCGAGGGAACTAAATATGTGAACAAAATTCCTCTCTAGGTACTACATGCACGTCTCATCTATAGTCACCTCTGTAGTTACCTAGGAATGGTCACTAAGGCTACCACCTCACCATCAATGAGTGAGTGAACAGTCACAAGTATGACCACGCGTAAGGGCAGGGGAACTATGTCAGAATATCTAAAATCACTACCTCATAGGGAGATGTCATCATTAACGAAACCCCAATATATGTAGTAATCAAACCAATATTGCAAACTCCAAAACAAGTGGAGAGGGATAATCACTCTACTTGCCTCTATATAACCTTGTGATTAACTCCTGTGTTAGAGGGGGCTCCTAACACAATGTTTGTAAGAATGGATTTAAACACTTGTTAATGACTCGAGGATTCATTTCGTGGCCTTGGAGAGTTCACTCTCCAACCCTATTCCAAGGTCCTAAACCTAGCTAATGTTTCTTTTCTAATAATGAAAAAGAGTCTAGTGAATTT
>SNQJ01S0026131.1:294169-323503 GCA_010110895.2 Picea sitchensis | reverse complement strand
ATGTTATTTGGGTTAATCTCAATGAAGAATGTAATCAAAATAATAAAATTAAACATGAAATAAAAATTAAAACATAAGATTATAAATCGATCTAACAACAAAATTATTTTAAACCAAATACATTTCTTGAACCTGAAATAAAATAATAAAATTAAACCTGAAATAAAAATTAAAACATAAGATTATAAATCGATCTAACAACAAAATTATTTTAAACCAAATACATTTCTTGACCTCATATAATTTTTTGGAGTTCTTATTATTATATAATTTGTTTTTAAATTTTATCTTTAAATATAATCCTTATAAAGAAGTTATAAATCTTATATATACATATAAAATTTATTTCTACATATATTTTTTTAAATTATTTTTTTGAAAATTCCATAACAAACTCTACATATATTTTTTACGAAATTAACCTACAGGAATAAAGAATGAAGACAACATAACTAAGCAACAAACTCTACCCTGTGCCTCTCTTAGGCCACATTACCAAAAGCGAAAATAATGAAAAAAACATATGTTTTGCTCAATGGACCTAGTTACCACTCCAATAATTACACATTCTTCAATTAATTAGGTATGTTCAAAACTATATTTATGTTTAACTACCCATGTTCAGGTCAAGGTTGTATTTTAATTCATTAAATTCTACCATAATTGGTCATTAAAGAAACACATATGAGGTCATTAAATTTAGCCAAAGTTACTCATTAAATAATTATGTTAATAATTATTTTAATTGGTTGCAACGCATTAAAATAATATAATGAAGATTTTAATAAACAAATTTAGCTTCTCATTGAATCATAATAACTATTCATTGAATTTAGCTTATCTATTCATTAAGCAAACACGTTAATATATGTTTTAATTGACCTCCTAGTTTTAGAATACAATATTCATCACTCTGAACAATGAGTCACCTTCTAGTTAGGACTAAACTACACCCGGGTAAAGGGTTCCTAATAGTCTCTCATTCCCCACATGCCTCTCCCAACAATATGTATCCATGTCCCCAACTTGCATGTTGGGAGCTACTTTGACTCACTTATCCCCAACTTTAGAACTTAGGATAAAATAATTATCCATACTTTATGATTTAAGAAATATTAATATAATATTCATTTTTGGTTTAAACTCCCTAGCTTAGCCCTTTTCCTTAACTTTTAGGCTCCTCCCTTTCCCTAACCAGTGGTGTTTAGTCATCTGGGTGTAGTTGGTGATATTCTTACCAAGATAAGTGTCAAGTGTGTGATAAATTTACATGTTGCATTATTATTTTAGTGTTTATTTTTATGAGTATTGTTGTATATCCTGTTACGTTTTATATATAATGCTTCCGCAATAGTTCTTTGTGTATATGTTTTAATTGCATGCACTTCGAAAAATGTATGTGGCATAGCTTAGTTAGATGTTGGATATCTTACAGTATGTTCCTCGGAAAGAATAAAAGAGTTCTCTGGTGTAACATGGCCGAGCCTGAGTGGTTGGGGACGTTACAAAATTATATCAGAGCTAAGTAAAATGTCTAAGTAATGACATTGCCACATGTAGGTGACATTAATACATATTTTAATTTGCTGCAGAGAGTTTTATAAATGTTTTAAATAAAAAAAATTCATTACAATGAGTAGTTTTTAAAATCAAATTTGTTTCTTATTATTAATATTTAGCCTCTTATTATTAATAAAACCTTACCTTATTATTAGTAAAACCTTACCTATTGACTATTCCATAAAGAACTCTCATGTCTTATTATTATGCAATGGAGATGAACCGATTTATTGATGGAACATAATAAATCAAAGATCTCCAATCACATTGAAATCCTCGAGAAATTCCACAAAATCTGTAATTCAAGTGGCCTTATAAATGAACCAATCTTGATTATCCTAGAGGCAAACCATAGAATTAGTGGTTTGTAATTCAAGTGGCCGTATGAATGAACCAATCTTGATTTTCCTAGAGGGAGACCATAGAATTCGTGGTTTATATACCAGAGATCAACCATTTGTTTTTTCCATATTTGCAGATCCTCTCTATAGTTAATTTATTAATCAATTATAATCTATTAGATATTAATCAATTATAGTTTATAGATATAATTTTTTAGTTTAAAAAAAAATAAAAATGTAGTTATTGATTTATAATGTATAGAAAACAATTATAGTTATTGATTTATAATGTATAGAAAACAATTATAATTATTGATTTATAATGTATAAATTTAAGAATCTACAATAGTTTATTATTCCTATCTAGTACGCCACTACTCCACAAGGTGAGAGAAGACAAATTCTAATATTATAAAGAAAATTTGTGTGTTATTTTTATGTATCACTAAATACCTAAATACATGATATCTACTAATTTTAAAACCAATCTAGATGAATTTCAACGCTGGTTGAACCAATTTATTCATATAACACAATAAATCAAGGATCTCCACCTGCAATGAGATACTCCAAAATCCCATGAATCTATAATTCAAGTGGCCATATCAATGAACCAATCTTAATCTTCATAGGGGAAGACAACTCAGTTCGTGGTTTATATACGAGAGATCAACCATTCTTTTTTTATATTTTCAGATCTAGTCTATAGTTAATCATAAATCTGCTAACCTGTTTTTGCGTTGCAGGATTGATGTTTCTCGTGTGTGTTGCCTTCGTCCAAGTGTCATATGTTGCTCCTCTCTATTTCCTTCATCCAAGTGTGCATCTATGTGCAAGAGTTATTTGCAAGAGTTATTTGCATAAATGTGAAATGAAATGACAATGGCTTGGGAGTAGTAAACTTAAAAAGACACGCGTTCGCAGTGAGAAAGCATGGTAATGGAAATAACTGAAGGTGAGCAGAACTGGTAAGAAGAGGCATGCACCAAGTAGAAATGGTAAGACGGGCCAATGGGTAAAACGCACCCAGCTTCATTGCATATCTATTAAAGAAGGTGGACATGAACCACCCACTTGCCTAAGGCGCCCCATCCAACTGACATCTAGAAAGGAAAGCCGGCGCCACACAGTTGTTAAAGAAGAATCCATTTACTCAAGGTGCTCCACACAGTTGTTAAAAAAAATTCTTACAAATCAATATAAAGTTAAAAACTTAAACACATTAAAATGCTTAAATAATTTTAATCACTCAATTTAAAAGATATGTTTTTTTTGTCAGAAAGTTAATACCTAAAATCACTATCATTTATTGTGAACATGAACCACCCACTTGCCTAAGGCGCCCCATCCAACTGACATCTAGCAAGAAATGTCGGCGCCACACAGTTGCTAAAGAAGAATCCCATTTACCCAAAGGTTAACCACACCGTTGTAAAAAAAATCTTAAAATCAATATGTTTAAAACTTAAACCCTTAAAATACTTAAATAATCACTAATCACTCAATTTAATAATGAATGGATATTTTTTGTCATGCAAAAGTTAATGCACCCTAAAATCACTGCCTCATTTATTGCAGGTACAAAAGCTGTATAGCTTTGGAAATCCCTGAATGCCTTAAAAACGCATTTTCATTAAAAGGCTATTAAATCTAGCCATTTCCAGTAAGTATAGGGTATATGCCTATAGTAGGTATATGCCTATCTAATTAGTAATGTTGGGTTATATGGCTATTGAGTGGTATGTTTTATAATAATCCAGAAATAACTTACAAGAATTAGAGAGCATAAGTGTGCTATATAATGGAAAAACTATTGCAAATAAAGAGAAACGGTGCCTGGTCTCCTCCTAGGTTTATAGTGGGAAACTGACCCTCAACCTTGGAGAAGCACAGAGCGGAACTTGCCTTGGAATAGTGGATCCACACGCTTCCTTCATATCTAGCTGGGATGGATCACTTTCAACTCTCCAATTAAAGTGTGCAACAACTGAGCCAATGCAAGCTCAATTGTAGGAATAGCCATGGAAGCCCCAGGGCATCCTCTCCTTCCTGACCCAAACAGTATCATACTGAAGTCTGATTGATCTGTTAAATTGATTTGTTCTTCTTTCATGAATCTCCTCGGAAAAGCTTGAATGTGGAAGCATATACTCCCACACATTGGGATCCCTTCCTATAGCCAATACATTTACCATTACCGTTGTTTTCTTAGGTATGCAGTATCCTCCAACTGTCACAGGCTCTACAGATTCATGAGGAACCGTTAGCGGCGCCGTTGGGTATAGTCGCAGAGTCTCTTTCATCACACAGTGGAGGTATTTCATGGTTGCCAGATTCGACTCCTTTACTTTACCATTATGGCCAACAATCGACTCGATTTCTTCCTGCAATCTCTTCATCACATTGGGATGTCTGAGCAGCTCACTCATTGCCCATTCTAACTTGTGGTTGCATCGTCTCACCCACCCACAAACATGTCCTGTAAATACAAATTAAATTGAATGAAAGTATTGATCCACACAGAGTTTAAGAATGGGGATCATAAATAATATAGAATGGAAAAAACCCAAGAGACATACAAGCACAAGAGCCTTGATGGTTTCCCGTGTGATTTTAGTGTCAGTCTCAGCCATGTGGAGCAACACATCGACGAAGTCTTGAACATAAAGCTGTACATATGCCTCTTTCTGGCAATTTGAGGCCGCTGCCATGAAATGATTATGATTCACATGGTCGTCTATTATTTTCTCTACAAATTCATCAAAAGTTTTATGGATATTCTTCATGCTCTTATTGATACCTTGCAAATCAATCCAATCCAAATTTGGAATGAAGTCTCCAATGTTGAAGTCTCCCGCCCTAGCAATCAACTCTACCAACAGGTTCTTAAACCCTTTGAAATCACCACCGAAATCATTGTCAGAAAATTTCCTATTCACCAGTATTCGCCAAACTATATTGGGAGGAGAGTGAGAATGGCCTTGCTCACGTTTCGCTGAACATTCTTCCGATCTCACTCTCCTCCCAAATTGAACGGATCATCGCAGACACCTCTTCCTCTCGTACATGCTTTAAGGACTCGATTCTTTTGGCAGTCAGAAGTTCTAGCACGCATATTTTTTCTCATTTGCCTCCAATGATCTCCCAGCATACGGAGAGGGGCCACATCTTCAGTTGAAAAACATTAATTTCCCACTGGCTTTCGAAGGTCGGCTGGAAAAGATCAAATCATGATTTTTGAGAAGCTGTTTGGCTATCTCAGAAGAAGAAACTACTACTGTAGGGACAGAGCCCAAGCGGAGAAATAAAATAGGACCATATTTGTCAGCTAGGGATTTAAGAGTACGGTGAGCAGGGAGTACCAATTGGTGCAGATTTCCGATGATGGGAAGTGCATAGGGTCCTGGAGGCAATCTGGCCCTAATCCTTCTCTTGTGCAATAACCAGAAGAAGAGAGAGAAGATTATACAAAGAATAGCTGATGTGGCAGACCCCCTACCAGCTACGGTTAATGTTGCAGGCAGAGGGGGAGACAGACTCAAATTATGAAAAAACATATTGCATACTACGGTGACCCTTTGTAAGTACCGAACTGTATGGTTGGAAAGGAAGAAGCGTCTGCTATATATGGGTGCAAGTTTCAAACAATCAATTTGTTCCTCTGAAAAAATTCCCAAAATATGGGTGGCAAGTTTCAAACAATCAATTTGTCCCTTTGAAAAAATTCAAAAAATATGGGTGGCAAGTTTCAAACAATCAATTTGTCCCTTTGAAAAAATTCAAAAAATATGGGTGGCAAGTTTCAAACAATCAATTTGTCCCTTTGAAAAAATTCAAAAAATATGGGTGGCAAGTTTCAAACAATTTGTTCGAGAAAATTCCCAAAATATGGAACCCACAGGGTCCAGTAAGGAGCAATAATAAAAAATTTCCAAAATGTGGAACAGGGAACCCACAGGGTCCAGTAAGGAGCAATAATAAAAAATTTCCAAAAATGTGGAACCCATAGGGTCCCAAAAGGAGCAATAATCGAATTTGAATCCGATTTACGATGAGGACGTCTCTTGATACTTTCGACCAAACAAAATATTTGATATCCGAGAGGTCCCTTAACTCATCCTATTGTGAATTATTTGTGGTGCAGTTTTAGTAGTCTTCAACTTTCCTTGGAACAATTTAAGCAGTCAAATTACCTATACGTTACATTGTATTATTAGTTGTCCCGTGTATTTCTGGAACAACCCAGAATGGTCCACACACACAAGTTGGCATCAAGTATTAACTCATCCTATTGTAAATTATTTGTGGTGCAGTTTTAGTAGTCTTCAACTTTCCTTGGAACAATTTAAGCAGTCAAATTACCTATACCTTACATTGTATTATTAGTTGTCCCGTGTATTTCTGGAACAACCCAGAATGGTCCACACACACAAGTGGGCAAACACGTCCAAGGTAAGATGAGTAAACGAAATATCCAGATAGCATAGTATCTTCGTTAAGAAATATTTTAAAATTTTATTTTTTCTTAAATACATTTTTTAATTAAATGTATTTAATTAAAATAAAATTAGTTGAATTTTCATTCAATATCTTATATATTTACATATATTTTTGTCTTATTTTCTATTTTAATAATATATCATTTACTTTTTAAATCATATTTTTTTTTTTTTTAATTTTGAAAAACTTTTCATATACAATACATGCTTAGGTGTTATAGGTTTACTCTCATATACAATGCATTTCATATACAACACATGCTTAGGTGTTATAGGTTTATTCTCATATACAATACATGCTTAGGTGTTGTTGGTTTACTCCCTTCATTGTATTCATAAATATATATAACCATGTTTATTGGTAAATTAAAATGCACCCCTCAATAACTATATTGACATAAGGTTTTTTTTATGTTTACTCCATTCATTGTATTCATAAATATCTATGACCATGTTCATTGGCAAATTAAAATACATAAATATTTATAACCATGTTTATTGGTAAATTAAAACGCACCCCTACTCCATTCATTGTATTCATAAATATCTATGACCATGTTCATTGGCAAATTAAAATACATAAATATCTATAACCATATTTATTGGTAAATTAAAATGCACCCCTCAATAGCTAAATTGACATAAGGTTTGTTTTAGGTTTACTCCATTCATTGTATTCATAAATATCTATGACCATGTTCATTGGCAAATTAAAATACACCCAAGTTATATTGATAGGCATACTAAAATATCCCTCACCTCCTATTACTTTTCACGAGTTTTAAAACACCTAATATGAAGAAAGGACGTAGTAAGCTATTGTCTAATTAGTGAACCCTAATAATATGAGAGTATATTTACATTAAAGCTGCATGCATGGGAATAAGTGATATTACTTTTCACTAATTTGAAAACACTTAATATGAAGAATGGACGTAGTAAGCTATTGCCTAATTAGTGAACCCCAATAGTAGGAGAGTATATTTATAATAAATCTACATGCAAGGAGTTGGATGCATGGGAATAATTGATATCTATCAAAATAGTTAGAAAATCGATCACAATGCGTGGAAACTATATTTGTAGTCTCATATGCTAGTGTATATGCTAGTGTGGAAACTATATTTATAGTCTCATATGCTACAGTTTCACTAGAGTCCTTTGTATCATTAATGATTGTGATAGTGGATATTTTAATTTATGGATGTTTTTATCACTTTAATTTTGAGTGTTGAATCTATGTGCATGTTTGGTTTATCTATTGTGCTAGTTTAGGTGATTCATTTTATTAAATTTTATGTAGATTTTTAACAATTGGTATGAGATCCAACCTTTTATATTGTTCCTCGACCCTTACAACTATTTGAAGGTGGGGTGAAACATGTAGTAAAATGTATATGGAGGTTTTCTCGGTGGTGATGTTGTGCATTTTGATTTGGTCAGTCAGAAATATGGTTATTTAAGGACATCAAATTTGCATGGAATGCATGTGCATTCTTCTTAAGAGGGCAACAATAAGTTTTTGCAAAGAGGGTTTCTAGATGTTGGATTGTGCATAACATATTTTTGTAGGTTGGAAGAAGAGAATTAGGTGGAGATTGTTGTTCTGTAGCCAAAAATAACTCATTAAGAAGCACAAATTCAAAGTAATTCCCATGGTCAATGTTTTTAATTTTTCTTATTCAATCGATCTTGTCTACTAAAAATTGTGCTGAATTAGTTGTGAGATTGTTGTATTTGAGAGGGATAATTGTGTGTTTGAATACACAATGAATAGACAAGATATGTTTCACTAGAAAACCTTACATACTATTTGAAACAAAGATTATTGGAGGTATCTTATGGGAATGCAATAGTGTGATGGATCTACAAGGATGTGTATGGTAACATTATTAGATGGTTTTTGTTGTAGAAAATAGTCTACATGATTTTTCTCTTGAGTGGATGGAAAAACATGATGGTATTGTAATGGAATATGTATTCTTTTTTGTAATTATGAAACTCCATGTTTGGAGTGATAAATGAAGCATAATTTCATGATGTAAAGGAAATATACATTTAAGAAATGATGTGGCATGCATATAACCCCTAAAATGTTATTCTTGTAGGGTATGTATGTATGCCTAGTTAGACGTAATTGTTCCCTTCTTGTTAGATACAATTAGGCATGTTGGTGGGGACGCGACCATGTCCTTGTAACATACTCATTTTTAATCCCCAAAAACTACAATGTAGTTGTATAAATGCGAATTTGGTTGGTGAGTCAATACGATTGGGGAAAAGAGTGCATATTGATTAATATGGTCAGGGGTCGAATCATATATTATGAACCTAGAAATGTTTAATAATAGTAGTAATCACTGGATGCAATACAAAAGGGATGAAAAAAATGGGGGGATATGATTCCACAAGAGAGAGGGGCCCAGGGGAAATGTTATTTATGTGTATTAATCCAATCCACATTCTTGAAATTATTATCATTTTGTAAACCTTGTTTTTTCTGTTGAGTGTTCCCAAAGACAGTAATTAAATTCATGTAAGAGGGTGAGTGTGAGGAGTCATGTCCCATAGTTATTGGGGAGCATGGGGCCAAAGTACAATAATCTTTGGGAAGAGTGAGAGTCAAGAAAGCAAGGAAGAAGAAATAATTTCGTATGGAAAAAGAGACAGTTGTTTCGTGCATATTTTTGGACAACAAGAGGGAAGCTAAGTGTTGGGAAGAGAACCAACCATCATATTCTTGAAGGTAGCCATTATTTGACTATGTGTTATGATGGGAATTAGGCCTGTGTTCCTGTAAAATGGGCTCTAATCTTGTAATGTCTTTCTTATTGAGGAAATGGATCAATAGCCTTGTGAAGGTTGTTGTGAACACTCTTGAAGTAGCTCATAGTTCCTAAATCCCACAACTTAGAGATTCTTAGAGAACCTAGTGCAATGGAAGCATTTATAAATGAATGGTACAACTTGAGGGATAATGAAAAGTGAAGGGGGTAAATTCCTTTAGTTGTGCAAGTTGTGGGGAAGAGAATTGGTGGATTGGAAATGTTATTGGAGTTTGGAACCTTGGTTTGGGGTTGTTGTGTGTGGAGAGTGGACAACCAGAGGACCATATCTCCTTGTGGACTCATAACTTGAGCTTGAGGTGGCCTGGGTTGAGATTTGGAACAATAATTACTCTCGCTATTAGGTTCATCCTTCGTATGGATCCAGTTGCATTATATTTATAAACAAATAATTGTTTTTTTATTTTATTATGATTATTCCTCTATGTAAATGATTATTGAACATTGTAGGTTTTCTATGTGCTTATTGAGTGCATTACTTTTTTATAAATGTTGTAGATGCATGGGTAAAGCATTATATTATTTTGTTGTAATTTTTTTATGGGCTTGATTCCCCTTTGTTTTATTTTATATGTATGGGTTTTTTTTTTTTTTTTTAATTCTCTTCTAGAAGGATAAGTCATTTTTTTTGCAGTGGAAGGACTCAACATGGGTGTTAGGTACGTTACACTCATTCAACATGTAGACTTGTTTAATCTTTTTTTTCATGAGATTTAAGTGAGTTTGTTATTTTCTAAGTAATGTAGCATATACTTCTTCTACGAGAGTAATCCTTAACTATGAAGAGACAAAGTTTTATGAAGCAAGTCTAACAAGAGTTGAATACAACATTGTATTCACAACAAGTGTTCTTTATTGGGAGAATGTTGAAAATGAAACTCCTAGTTGTTGTATGATGAGCATGTTACTAAGTGTGTGCTAGACATGCAAAGAATAGGTAGTTGTGTGAGACTATATTTAGCATAAAATATCCATGCAAGTAGTTGTATGTAGGGAAAATTTTATGGGTGAAATTTAGTCCATGGCTGAAATTAACCTAATTAAAAAACTGATTGGGTGAAATTTTTGTATTATAATGTTCAATATAATTTACACCTAAATTTATATAATATATGATGTAAAATGTTTTAATATCCAATATATAGAAACCCAACATTCCTAAACATATCCATTTCTCCCTTGTTTTCCATTTTACTACCCAATACTCACCACATATACTCCATTCTCTACTACAAAGGCCAATATTTTCTAGTATAGTAGGGCTCATTTGTTTCCTGTGATTCATTGATTCATGGGAAATGGAGGTCAAATTTTCCCATTCTAATTCTATTGGGTTGAGTGTAAAAATGGTTTTCTGCACAATATTGAATATTATGCATACACTTACTAGGGTCAAGAAATATACCAAGGCTCAACTTCTACAAGAATTTATTACTGCCAAGAAGAGAAATCTTACAGATCTATTGTTTTTTATAATTTAGTGAAGACATACATTTTCAATTCAATTGGTGATGGGTTTTATTTATTACTAATAACATATGGAGACTCTAGAATGCTTAGAAATGTTGTTTATGACTTTCAGCAAATGGTTATTCATGTAATTATCTATGCTATGTTTTCTAGGAATGTTCTTTCAAATGATCTTATAAAATATAATTGGATATCATTGACTCAAGATATTTTCAAAGACACGAGGAACATAGTGATTTCCTTGGATTGCTATGGTTATAGTATAACAATTCATTTTTGTTTCAAGGATTGGAAGCACAGAGATGTTTTGGTGGTTTTTGATGGCCAAAGATGTAAATGGTCATTCTATTTCCTTCTTCGAGTGCCAAATTATGATTTGTTGTGATTGATTTGTTATGGTGTGACTATATTCAAATATTCCATCAACAACTGCTCTTCATATTTTAACTTTAATTTATATAGTTTATTCCTTATGCATTATATGATTCAACATTTTCATTACCCATTGAGGACATGATTAGCTTCACACTCTCAATTTACTTTCTAACAAAGACACTAGATATGTGGTTTATTATTTAGGAAAGTCTATATACTTGTTGGGTAAAATAACCCTAACCTTAAACCAACTAGGAAACACAATATATATGTAAGCAAGAAATAAATGACAATCACACACACTACACATGGATTTTACCTTGGAAATCATTAACCGAGAAAACCAAAAGTCCTTGAGTGTCTTTCTCTCTTGTTGTCTTATTCATTCAATGAATAAAGATTTACATGACTAACATTGGCCTACACCTAAGGCACAATATCCATCATATTATCTTTCTTTATATAAGAACAACCTTGTAGCCAATTTGTCTTGCATTGACATGACAAACAACACTAACATGAACATCAAATAAATACACTTACAACATGCCTTATTTCTAGGCTTTATAGAATGAAAAACCCTAAATAATGGAACCAAAAAACAATTACATATCCATGTAGATGATTGGATGCAATCATGCAAATATAGAGATTTTGTTACAGTCAACTATGAGTTGGATATTAGTCAAATTCATAGATGACCTCCAGTCGGTATTCAGTCAGATACTACAAGATCTCTTGTTGGCCTCATGTTGGTTACGTTTTAGTTCCCATCGATCACTTTGAATTCGACTTCTCTGTTTATCACTTTACCATCAACTCAACTTGGTTCTTTAATTGACTTATCACCTAGTATATCCACATTGACTAGATGGTTGAATGAATATCCTTTAACTGTAAATAATATAACAACCCAACATGCTCCCGTTTATTGTCTTATTTTCTAATACAGGAGAACTTGAAATTATTTTCATAGACCCAAGGCATCAATGCTTGCTTGTCATCTCTCTACACCAACAAAAACTCATAGCACTCACAAAAATTTTCAAGGACTGTTCTATGTTTTCCAAAGTGTATACCTTGTTCGAAAACACCTTCCTTATTTCCACCATGTATATTAAAAAATGGTATTGTACATCAATATGCTTCATCCTAGAGTGGTAATATGGGTTCTTTGCTAGGAATATTGTGATTTGACTTCCACTATTTTTCTTTGTATATTTCTTCTCAAACCCAATCCCTGAACACATTCGATGAAACTATATAGATTCTTTAATTGTATGAGTGGATGACATTCATCTTCTTTTCTCGACAAGGATATCACAACCTATCGCTTACTCATCTAGCTTATTTCTCCACCAAACATTTTGAACACATATCCACTCGTTGACCTTCCTCTATCCATATCTACAACATAGTTGATCTAAACAGTAAGATTTATGTGGGAAGGAATGTTTCGAGGATTAAGAGGAACCACAATATTGTTTATCGGAGGTCTATGTTTCGAGTCCATATCAAGACCCATCATCAGGACATCTAAGCCTCGGTAAAGAAGAAACTAAAGAGCACAGATATATAGTAAACCTATGTGGGGAAATCTACACTCTTGAAGACGACTTCTAAAAACTTAGAATTTTTTATTAAAAAGAGAAAGAAAGAGATTAATACGAAGGTCAATGTCCTAATATTGTGCTTAATTATTAGTTTTATTTAATTTTATTAATGTAATAGTTTAATGATGTAATGTTTAGAATAATTTTTCTTTTATTTTAAATTTTTATTCTATTCTCATTTTCAAATATTTTATTTGTTTGGAGTAATATTAATTCTAGGATTTTAAAGTTTAATGGATAAAGGTTATCAATATTGAAACCAAGGTTTTAGGTTTATTAATATCGAAAAGTTGTTTTAGGTTTATTAGTTTTATTTAATTGTATTGAGGTAATAGTTTAATAATGTAATGTTTACAATAAATTTATTCTTATTTAAAAATTTTATTTAGACTGTAGATTGCAAATGTCCTAAGAAAGATAGATATTAAGACCTCTTTTAAACCCTCATAAACCATCAAACAAAAAATGAAATTCATTAAAGATGAACCCGACCATAAGAAATTAAAGGCGTTTACAAAATACAATGCTCCTGTAGTAAATGCTACATAGGAGAAACTGGTCATTCCTTTCAGATCAAAATCAAGGAACATGGAGAAGATATAAAAAATAAACTTAAGCACACCTCATCTTTAGTCGGACACTCAATTTCTTCCAAACACCACATATGCCTAGAAGACACAAAAATTTTAGCCAAGGAAGATCACTTCTTCAAACGCAGAATCAAAGAAGATATTAAAATCCTTAAACACCCTAACAACTTGAACATAGATAATGGCCTAGAAATCAGAGAAAATTGGATCCCTTTGATCCAAGACAGATGGATAATGGCCTAGAAATTAGAGAAAATTGGATCTCTTTGATCCAAGACAGATGCACCAGATAATTTACTCATTAAACCCTAAAACCTAGGTCCCTCTTTTTCAACTAAAAACAACTTTTCGATATTAATAAACCTAAAACCTAAAACCTTGGTTTGAATATTAATAGCCTTTCTCCTTTAAAATTTAAATCCTGCAATTAATATTGCTCTAAACAAATAAGATATTTGAAAATGAGAATAGAATAATAATTAAAATTAAAAATTAAAAATAAAAATAAATTTATTGTAAACATTACATCATTAAACTATTACCTTAATACATCTAAATAAAACTAATAAACCCAAAACAACTTTTTGATATTAATAAACCTAAAACAACTTTTCGGTATTAATAAACCTAAAACCTAGAACCCTCGTTTCAATATTAATAACCAAGTTCTCCCTTAAACTTTAAAATCCTACAATTAATATTGCTCTAAACAAATAAAATAATTGAAAATGAGCATAGAATAATAATTAAAAATAAAAATAAATTTATTCTAAACATTACATCATTAAAATATTACGTTGATACAATTAAATAAATCTAATAATCAAACACAATTGATATCATTAATAAACTTGAATACAATTAAGAACCATTACTTCAAAATAATCTATTTTACCCTAACCACTTTTATAAAAATCTAAGAATTTATTCTAAAATTAACATTAATAAAACTTTATAAATAATACATTAAAATTAATAAAAAATTTACAAATTATTTAATAATTTAATATAAAAAAACCCTAAATCCCTTTAATAAAAGCCTCTAAGTTTTTAGAAGCTGACTTCAATACTCTAGATTCCCCCCGTAGGTTTACTATATATCTTTTCTCTTCATTTTTTTCTTTACCCACGCTTAGATGTCTTGATGGTGGGTCTTGATATGGACTCGAAACGTCAACCTCCGATAAACAATATTGTGGTTCCTTCTAATCATCCAAACCTAGTTGATGTCGACAAAGTCATGTACATATACTTCCACGTAAGTTTTGGGCTTCCCTTGGTAGCATATATCATATTCTATTGTGCAATGTAAATACCTAAACACTCTCTTGAAAACAATCCAATGCTCTTTTCTAAGTGTGGAATTGTATCTTCTCAATACTCCTACTACATGAGAGATATCTTGTTGATTTCCATCCATCACATACATTAGACTTCCAAAAACACTAGCATAGGGAACATGTGGCATGTCATCTATTTCTTCTTGTGTCTTTGGACATTGTTCAATAGTTAGTTTCTCCCATAGGAACTAGCACCTTAACTAGTTTTCAATCCTACATGTTGAAATTCTTTAACACTGTTTCCATATATTTTCTTTTAATTAACGAAAGATTTACGTCTTCCTGGTCTCTCTTGATCTCGATTCCCATAATGAAGATTACTACACAGAGATCCTTCAAGTTGAATTTGGAGGATAGATGCATCTTCACCTGTTTTATTCTGTCCATGTTGTTTATAACCAATAACATGTAATAAACATACAAAGAGATATATTTGAAATGACTTTCTTCTTCCTTGGAATATACATAGTGATCATCCTTTCTTATCAAAAATCCCAAAGTAAGGATGTACATGTCAAAATTTTGGTACTACATCCTTGGTGATTTCCTTAGACCATAGAGGGATCTCTTAAATTTGTACACCATATCGTTTTTTCCCTTTATTGAAAATCCTTAAATGTGTTTCATGTATATTTATTCTACGAGGTACCCATGTAATAACATTATCATCACATCCGTTTTCTCTATTTAAAGATCAAATGTTGCAACTAGAGACATCAATATTGTAATGGAAGTTAATTTTTCAATAGGGAAAAAATATTACAGAAATCGACTCCCTTGACTTGGGAATACCCTTTCTCTACAGTCGAGCATTGAACTTCTTGACTTGACCTACTTTGTTCAAATTTTTCTTGAACACCCACTTGCTATCGACATGTTTTCTTCCATTAGGTAGCTCGCCAGTGAAATAATTGGGCTCCTTGTCAATGGTAGCTAACACAAATGAAGAAAATAAATTAGGTGGACTATAAATTTCAACAAGTTTCCTTACTCGTTCAAACATCCTTACAATAGGATTCTATTGCTCCACCTCTTCATATTATTCAGTTGACTTATATGAATCATGTTCATCATTACTCAGTTCAAACACCAACTTCTCTAGTTCTTTCTCTATTTAAGCCCCTGCATACTTGGAAGTTCCTCTGACTTCCCGAAAGTCCACATCTTGACTATACACTATTTTCCTCAACAATAGATACCATAGATTTTATCCTATCAATAAATCCTTGTAGCTAATGAAAATACACTTGACTAACTTATTTTCCAATGTGTTCCTCTTCTCCTTGGGAACATGAAAAAATGTATCAAAACAAAAGAGTTTGAGATGTGTAAGTGAAGGCTTCTTAGCAAACCATACATCATCTAGAGTCCATTCAATTAGTGCTACTGAAGGATACCTATTTACCAAAAAAAATGCAGTTTCGACTGCCTTTACCCAGAATTCTTGTGCAAGCCTGACGCTGTTGAGCATGTTCCTTTCCTTATCCATCAACATCATGTTCATTATTTTAGGAACTCATTTTTCTTATGGGGTATATGGTGTGGTATTTTGATGTGCTATGTCGCACTTCTTTCAAAACAACTCAAAGTCCTTTCTACCTAATCCACCTCCATTATTAGTTATAAGAACCTTGATCTTCTTTTCAGTTTGTTTTTCCAAAAGATATTTAAACTCTTTGAATTTCTCAAAAACCTCTTATTTCTTCCTCATGAAATATATCTATGTCTTCTTGGAAAAATAATATATGAAGGAAATATAATACAATGATCCTCCTAGTGAAGGGACCAGTATAGTCTCAAACACATCACTATGTATCAATTCTAGAATCCCTCTTTCCCTTGTAGCTACATATGGGAATCTAACTTGATTTTGTTTTCCATAAATGCAATGTTCACAAAAATTAATTTACAAATTACAATTAGGAAAATATTGAACCATACCTTTGTTTTTCATAGCTCAAAGTCCTTTTTTGCAATATGTCTCATTTTCTAGTGCCATAACATTGTCAGGTCGACTCGACAAAGAAAAATCAAGTCAGTTTGTATCAACTCAATATGACATAAGTCAAGTCGAAGTTGAAGTTGAGTAATTTTCCAAATTAGCAATTATGTTGCAATTAGTCAAGTTGACATTCCATAAAAACTTGTATAGGGTTCCAATCCTAACTCATTTCATTAATACCATCATTTCCCTGACCATTTTTCAAGCATCCTTATGAAATATAGTGTGCATTCCTTAATCACTCATTTTTCTAACATATATCATATTTATTTCCAAACCCAAAATATGTAGCACACCTGGAAGGGTCAAGCTCCTCCTTTCTTGCAGTATCAGTTGGAATCTTCATTTTCCAACAATATTTTTTTTTAGTCATCTCTGAAGAATACATATCCCCCTTCATATCTCCCATAACTACTACATATGACCAAATTTTCCACGCCTTTTCATTGGTATTGTGACACATAGTTGTTGCACTTGCGAGGAAATCAGTTTTTATTTTTCATTGATCATTTTTTGTCACTATATCGAAAAAGAAGAACTCATGGTGGAAATATCCATGAAAAATGGCTGCCACATGCCATTCATTTATGTTCCTGAATAATTTATTTTTTCAAACATACGTCTATATAGCGACAAATAATCATCTATATAGAGATGTAAGTACGTGGAAACACACAAATGATAAGCATTTGTTGTAGTATTTTTTTATTATTTTTTTACAAACTTTCTTCTATATAGAAACAAATATATGTCTATATAGAGACACACATCCATCTATATAGCGACAAATATCCATCTATATAGCGACATAAGTATGTGGAAAAAAACAAATGATAAGCATTTGTTGCAGTAATTTTATTTTTTTTACAAACATTCGTCTATATAGAGACAAACATTCATCTATATGGAAACACACATCCATATATATAGTAACAAACATCCGTCTATATAGTGATAAATATCTATGGAAAAAAAATTGATAATCATTTGTTGTGACGAGAATGTTATATTTTCCACACATTTCTGTTGCTATAGCAACGAGGACTGTAGGTTTCTAAAAAAAAAAAAATTCATGTCGGCCACCATTTTGGGTGAACACTTCTCCCGTCATCAAACAAGAAAAGAAAACTACTTAGATAGTGAATGAGTCTTGGTATCTTAAACATATTATGTTAATATATACACACTTGCATTACCTTCATTTTAGGTCTCTTGGTAATGGAATCAAATTCCTTTATTCATCTCCATAACCTTGATTAGTTCCTTCCTTCCTAACTTTCTATCCCACATTAAACTTAGGGATTTTAACAATATTAGCATCTTCATTAGATCCCATGTCTACTTAATCTAGGTCATCCTCTCACATATGCTATGGCACCCATATGAAATGTTGCATAACATTTGATGACCAATAATCATGTACATTGTCTAACAACAAATTTGATCTCTCTTATATTCTTGAGTTAATAAATAATAAATATTCGATTTCAAGGTTAGTGAGTTTATGCTAGGGTTTTTATATTAATGATTTTAATTACCTGAAAACACTAAATTGTCAGACCAGGGCAAGTAAACTTAGAGCTGCTACACTATATGTGTGGTTAAGATTCTAATTTCTACCTAAATGTTATTCTAAAAAGAAAACATAAACTTACTCTCATAAATTGAATTCCAATCAGTATCTTAAAACTTATCATATCTTGTCTAATTAATCTAGGAAATGGAAATAATTCTAAGTTAATTAAATTTAAATGTACTTCTATTCCTAATTCAAAGAAATCATACAATGTTATTTATTTCAATTCTACCATTAACTAAACACCTAATCATCAAAACATCTACCTTGACTATAAAAGAAAGAACATTTAAAAATATTCTATTTAATCTAAACACCAAGAAATTTTAATTTACCAACAACTTTCACCTATTGGTACTACTCTATATTCATAGATATTAAGCTACACCTACTTTATCAATCTATTCAATCTACAATTTCCACGCTATTTTAATTATCTGAAAATCATAATAGTATCCTAACTTTCAAATTAAACTAATTTCTTATAAAATGAAAACTTCTAATCAAAATTACAAATACATGACTATTCTTTTCCTATTGCAAAACTAATTATTTATCAGAACTTCGACAAATTGAAAACTAATTCTAATTCTATCGATGACTAGCTAAATTTCAAGAATAAAGTCAATTTTTAAATACTGGAAAATTCACAATTAATCTATTCTAAAATCAAACCAAAAATCAAAACTAAACTAAATTCAAAATTACATTAATTTACTCTAAGAAACACAATGGATCTAAGAATTTGAAATTAAATCAAAACGATTACTTCTATGGCTGAAAAGTAACTTTCTATATTACCTCGAAATGAACTCCAAGAAATAAATCGAATTTAAGAAATAAATCGAATTTAAGAACTCATTAATCCTATGATAAATGTAATGATCATTTTTCTATTGTCTTCTACTTTAATCAAATTCCAAATTAAGTCTATTGAATGGAACAACCTGTGTAAAAAGAGTCTACAGAAACTAATTCAACAACTAAAATTTGTCACATGCTAAAAGTTTTACTGGATAGAAACTAAGATTGAATCATTCTAGAGTTTATCGTAATTCTAATCAAGTGAAATCTCAACAAACAGAGTCTAAATTTATCCTAAAAATCTGAATCCAAATCTTTCTAAGAAAGGAAACTGAAACAATGTAAACAAAAAATCCTCTTCGAATGAGATCACTATGCTATGTCTAATCTTGAAATTTAAATTCTATCTAAATTTTGAAAAAATGAAAATGCTTTATCAATGAATGTGCAAGTCTATTCTCTACAATAATCTATTATATCAATGGAAATTATCCTCAATAGAAACTTATGAAGAGCAATCTTTAATGATCTATTCTAAGTACTTAATCAAATTAAATCGTTGCTTCTAAGCCAATTTTTCTCTATCTTTGTTCTAAATCGAAATAAATCTAATAAAATTGAAACTAATCAATGTCCTTATTTACCCTACATATATTGGAAGCTTCCTCAAACCAAACCACAATTGAACTACCCGAAAAACAGAGTAAATCTAAGTTTAAACTAACTTGAAATCATAATTAAACTAAAACTTGAAAACAGAGTAAATCTAAACTAAATTAAATAAGTTAAATCAGTAAATGGATTGTTCATCAAATTCTACGAATGGCAATCAACTAATTCCAATATTCAATGATCTACAAAATAATTCCAAACTAAAAACGAACTTAACGAAAGCGATTCAAGTCAGAAATTAGCAAAACAATTTCAAATTAAAAATAAATTAACACAAAGATTTTAAAACTGGAAACGAACTAACTACAATATATAGAAAGGGAAAGTGAATTGAACCTGTTGGCAGGCCTAGCCAAAAGGTGCAATTGCTTTAAAACGAAACCATAACTAAATCAAATCACTTCATGCGTAACTATATCATTCCTCATGCTCCATAATTCGAAAATTAACTCAATTCATTAACAAAAAAGATAATATAATGCACAGTTCAGGAATTGTATTATCAACAATATCACATAACACAGTTTCTTCATAGATTCCCCCTGACATAGAGAGCAACCAAGTTTATATAGATCCTCCCTACATCTACAATCATGAATCCAAAAATAGACTTAGACGTAAGTACATTAATTGAGCGAATCTTAGATCAAAAAATAACTCAAAGTTTGCTAAAATTAGGTTCACATCTTCATGACACGAAGTGTCAAGAAGCGTTAACTATGAAATAGAGATAAACATAGTAAAAACTGGTTCTATAATTCCTCTTTGAGTCATCACATTCTCTTCTCTCGAGATTAATTTGAGATTTGAAATCTGAACTATAACTTGATCAATCATATGAATTGGAACTTGCATTCCAATCTGGAAATATCGTGCAAATCTTTGACATCTCCATTAAGTGCAAGCCGATACTTGGTACTGATTAATCTGCTTCAAGGAAACAAGTACCTAATTCATGCAATGTTAGTATCAATATCATTTTAAGGTATTAAAATACATTAAAAATAACTTAAACCATATGAATACCTTGAATAGCTCCATTTAGGGAAAAATGATGTGAAATGTATCAAGGTAAGGCCATAAAGGAATGATACTAGATATGGAATGGTTGTATATCTGGCATAACATAGGAAAAAATATGGTCAAAATTGGAGACTAACATTCCCCCAAGTTGAATACTTTTCCTGTCCTTAGGCAACAAAATGGACAAAAACTAGGATTCATCAGAGTGTTGCAGCAACTGCAAGCAACATTTGCAATCCCTTTTGTTTTTGGTTCTTTATGTTTCTGATTTCCTTTTTGAGAACCCGATTAATGATAATGTGCTTCTTGGCAATCCTCTGCAATCTCTTATTCCTTTGAAAAAGAGATCTATTTCTCTATTTTAATCACTCTATCTTTGCCAAGAAGTGAGCTTGTTTTAGCTTCATAAGTTCATTTTATGTTTTTATATGCCGATCCAGTATGTCATATTCATGTAACTTTTCTTTTAACCTGGTATTCTTGTTTTTCAATTGGACAACCATTGGTCACAATGATCTACTGGAATATATTTCACAATAATATTTGAATGTCTCACAACAACCTTGTTGTGTTTGAGGGTTGGATTCATGAGTGAACTCATCAGGTTCTTGAACAGGGGTATCAACTGGTATTTCAATTGGATTGTCCTGCACAATTTCCTCTAGCACATTTTCTTGCTCGTTGATTTTACGAACCTTTCCAATCAATTGAGAGAGAGTCCATGTCATCTCAGAAGATTCTGGAGCATCCTCATGATCAGTCATACTCTTCATTCTTTCCTGTAATGGATAACTAGGCACAGAGTTATCCATATCTGAAAATGTGGATTTACGTTTAGGGTTCCTTCTAGGTCTGACGATGAATTGCTCAAGATCGTCCATATAAATAACATTTTTATCAGTCAAAGAAGAAATCTGAGCTTCAATATTTACATTTGTATGGACAACATTTTCTACTTTTTCACGGCTAGTTTCCAAACCCTCAGAACTATGGGCATCAAACGACTGCTCGGAGACAGAATAACCATCATCGGCCTCAATATTACAATCTAGTCTATACTCAGGATCATGATAGACTTTGTCTAGGGTTTTAAAAACTTTCTTCTTAGAACTCGACTTCCTCTATTTAGCAATTGACTAAGGGGTTTTATCCTTAGAATTTTCAGAAGCTAGAGTTTTTATAAAAAACATATCCCAAGATTCTTGTTTGTGGGATAATATGGTCTTAACCAGAATTTTTAGAAGACCAAAATGAAATAGACTGCCCCTAAAATCCTTTTCCTTGCGTACTTGTTCTGACATCCTCTTCAAACTTTTCAATAGAAAATAAGGGATGTTCAAAATATGGTTACATTTAAAATGCAGTAAGAATCAAGCATGACAAGGGAACACAATCGTGTACTAACCTTCATAGGTGAGGTAGCATTAAAATATGGATAACAGCTTAGCCCATTTCGGTTCCAACCACGACCTCGAGGTGGCTTCTGACCATTGCAATTTTTGATACTGGGGTTGCAGGCGCTGTGTGTTGAGCTTTTTGTCTACTGGTCTTCCCTTCATCCATCACTGACCAATACTAGGTAACTGTATTGTTTCAAAAATGAACTACTCTATGACTTCAAATTCCAATTCACCTACTTTAGCCAGTCGACCATGAAAGTGAAGAGAGAATTGAAGTGTAATCTTTTCATCATACCCATCAAATTTCTTGAAGAATGGCTCCCAACCAGCCTTCTGAAATATGTGCTTAGTGACTGCATACTTAGGAAGATCCTCCAAATCTGCATAAGTCTCGAGTTCGTGATGATTCTCCACCATGATGCTACTAAGTATGATAGGAAAGGTTCAAAGGTAGGAAAATGAAGTATATGATATGAACAGAGGAGAAGACCATTAAAATGTAAGGAGATAACATCGAAATATGACTAGACCATTATTTATGAAATAGGCCATGTAAGGTATTATGGAAAGACGTTTTGAATGTCGTGAGGCTCAGGCCCATGTGATGGAATGATAATGATCGTACTTCTTCATTAAAACATCATTTCAAATGAGTCGGTATCAAATTCAGGAAGAGTATACTCATTATAAAAAAGGAAAATGATGAATTAACACACGGGAAAAAAATGAGATGGAGTATCGAGGCAGTCATAATTCAAGTTCTTAATATGTATTTTAATAAATTAAACTAACATGAAACTATACTTACCTGAGATCGATTACTTAATCCCTATTATGCTATGTTTTTTTACCGCAGAAATTGCTGAAACCAATTCTAAATCTGGAGAACGCCAAAGATGTAACTAGAATCTGTGTTGCTGATATCCATTGTGACTGATTTGCATTTCCTGGGACTGATTAATTATGACTGGTACCAACTGGTACTGAGAGAATAAATAAAAATATACAAATAAATCTTAACTGAAAATAATTGTAGTGATGATATCTTGAACAAGGTAGAAAACAAGCCATCTGTTGAGCTTCAAGCTCTGTACTTGGAAACTACTATAGCTAGGCAAGTGCAACATAGCCTTGCTGAGATACAAAAAAAAAATCCTATTTTTGAGGCAAACTAATTGTTGGCTATCCCTGAACCTGTCTCCTTTTTATTCCTAAAAGGAATCAACCAAAATCATGTCTTCTACAACAACTTCAAAGATTTAACCCATGGTACAATTCTTATTTGTGTGAATAAATGTTCTGAAGTCGAACACAAAAAGAAATCATTGGATTACCGACCATTTAAGGTATGTCGTTAACCAATGCGAGAGAACCCACCATTGATGTTAACGGGCCTCAAGGTACCCATAGTACATCTTATCAGGTACGAATAAAGGTCTTGATGTCAAGTCACCTGTAAGATCTATCAACCAAGAGACATTAATGTATCCCCATGGTTGTTAGCAAGGAAATCTTCCATTAAGGCATGTAGATTCCAGGGTACTAAATAGTCTCTAATCTCAACTCCAGATAAGGTGTTGATGTCGATGGAGTGAGACTTGTTGGAAGGTGTACTTTAATGTATCCCACATCATCCAACGTGAGTGCAAATATAAAATTTTCATAAAATGATTTGGTGAAACAATAATTACTTACTTGTGGATCTTACGAGTCCAAGTTAGTATATGCTCGTTGATTTCTCATGTTTTGAGAGTATGAGAAAATGATAAAAGAAAACTCTAGGGGGGTTTCTTTCCCATCATAATCTATCAGACTCGGTAAAGACTAATCATATACCCGATAAATGCCCCTTTCATGCTTTAGTGAGCAATTCAAAAGGAGCAAACAAACTCAAATTTATTAATTTTAAAACAAGACAGTATATACTGATGACATTTTTTCCTCAAAATAAAGTAATCTTACCTTCTTACCTGTTGTGAAAAGTGATGAAATTCAATTATGTACTTGCTTCAAAAATCTTGTAAAACTGAAAACAACATATCAACATATCTAAAAACTCGTAATTTTTATTTATTTATTTATTATATTTTCAAATTATTTCAAAAAAAAAATTATTTACAAAATTCTGGAACAAAAAAAATGATCAAGGATTAGTAGGAGGAGAGGACTCTTCTCCTAATATCTTTATTTCTATTTGTTTAGACATTTCTCGTAGAAAATCATCTCTATACAAGGGTTTATGATATACTTTTAATCGATGTCCATTTACTACAAAGGAATTTTGAGAATCATCTATAGTCTTGATTCTAACAGATCCGTTATAAAAAACAGATTCCACTTCATAAGGTCCTAGCCATCGTGTTATAAGTTTTCCTTTAAAATTTTTATATTTGGAATCAAATAGAAATGCCCAATACCCTGGTTGAAATTATTTCTTCTTAATGTATTTATCATGCCATTTGCTACGTTGATTTTGTATGAGGATAGTTCTTTGAAGAGCATCTTGCCTAATTTCTCCCAATTCATTTAATTGCATAACTCTCTATTTCTGTGCCTCATCCAAATTTAAACCCAATTATGCTGCTCTATGAAAGGTATGAATTTGAAATACTATGGGAAGGAGAATTTGATTTCCATATACAAATTCATAATGGGTATGACCAGTGGTATTTCGCCACGCAGTCCTGTATGCCCACAAATCCTCTAGAAGTCTATCCGCCCAATCTTTATGGTGTAAATGTATTGTCTTGGTTAGAATATCTTCTAAAACTTTATTCATGGATTCCACTTGCCCACTGGCTTGTGGATGGTATGGGGAAGACTTACAATGTTTTATCCCATATTTATCTATGAGAGCCTTCATCAGTTTAGAGGTGAATTGAGAACCTTGATCAGTAACAATATCTCATGGAACACCAAAGTGGGTAAATATATCTTCATAAATAAATCCAACCACCAATTTCTCAGTTTCTCGATATAAGGATTTTGCCTCTACCCACTTGGTCACAAAATTTGTACAAACCAAGATGTACTTCTTATTTCTAGACATTGGGGAAATCGGTCCTACAAAATCAAGTGCCCATTTATCAAATGGTTCAATCACAACCTGAGGTCATAAAGGCATCTCATCTGCTACGGTAGGCTTCCCCATCCTTTGACAACTATCACAACTTCTTACATATTTTGTTGCATGCTTAAATAGTGTCGGCCAGTAATATCCTGATTGTAAGACTTTATATGTCCTTCTCTTATCAGAGAAGTGTCCTCCACATGGCCCATCATGAAAGGCCTGAAGGATATTGGGAACCTCATCTTCCCAAACACATCTCCTAATGATCATATTAGGACTTGTATAGAATATATCATTGCCTACCCAAGAGTAATAAGCACTATGTTTGGCAATTTTTCTCTTTCGTGGTGATGACAAATGAGCTAGCAATCTCCCTGTAGCTAAATAGTTTGTCGTATCTGCAAACCATGGGGTCTTAACAATTACTACAAATAGATGTTCATCAAGGAAATTATCATTCACTGGAATGTCATTACTGACTTGAGGAATTTGAGAAAGAAAATCCACAACTAAATTTTCTTTTCCTGGCCGATCAACTATAGTGATGTTAAATTCTTGAAGTAACAAAAGCCATCATGTGATCCTTCCAGTAGCAACTAGTTTGTTCATCAAAAATCTAATATCAGAATGGTCAGTATGTACAAAAATTCATACCCAGTGATGTAATGCCGAAACTTATTGATGGCATGAACTACAGCCAAAAATTCCTTCTCTGTCATAGTGTAGTTTGATCCAGGAGGAGTAAGGTTTTTGCTAGTAAAGTAAATGGCATAATTTTGTTGGTTTTCTTTCTGTCCGAGCACTCCTCCTAGAGCAGTGTCTGAGGCATCAATTGAAATATGGAAGGGAAGAGACCAATTTGTTCCTCGTAAAATTGGTTCCATTGACAATTTTTCTTTCAAAGTTTCAAAAGCAATTTGACAATTGTTATCCCAACAAAATTCTACATCCTTTGCTAACAATTTAAACATGGGGCTGGCTATCTTTGTAAAGTTTTCAATAAACCGACGATAATATCCAGCATGTCCCAAATAAATTTTCACCTCCTTTTGGGCTTTTAGAGAGGAAAGCTTAACTATTACTTCAATTTTAGCTGGATCGACTTTAATTCCTTCCGCAGACAAATGATGACCCAACGCTATTCCCTCAGTTAATAGCATTTTACAGTTTTCATGACTACGGGATAAATTTGATTCCTGAAAATGAATCAAGACTCTCTCAAGATTATTTAAGGCTGCTTCGAAAGTATTTCCATAAACAGTGAAATCGTCCATATACACTTCCACACAATCATGAATTAAGTCAGCAAAAATCCCAAGGAATGCTCTCTGAAATGTAGCAGGAGCATTGCATAATCCAAAAGGTAGCACTTTATAAGCATAAGTGCCCCAAGGACATGTAAATGTGGTTTTTTCCTGGTCTTCAGGAGAAATTTGTATTTGATTGTATCCACTATACCCATTGAGAAAAGAGAAGTACTTTTTCTCAGCCAAGGTATCCAAGACCTAATCTATAAAAGGCAAGGGAAAGTAGTCCTTCAGGGTTGCCTTATTCAACTCCCTAAAGTCTACACACATTCTCAATTTCCCTGTCGCTTTCTTAGGTACCACAATAAGGGGTGAAACCCACTTGCTATCAGAAATTGGATAAATTAATCCTGCGTTTAATAATTTTTGTAACTCTTCTTTCACAAAATCTTTCAGTATTGGATTCATACGCCTTTGTGGTTGTCTTATCAGTGTTATATCTTGTTCGATATATATGTGGTGAATACAAGTATCAAGATGCACTCCTCTCATATCAGTGTACTCCCATGCAAATGCTCTTAATTTTTCTTTCAAAACATTTGTTAACTGCTCCTGTTGGTTGAGACTTAATCTATAATTGATGTATAGACATTTGCCTGGACTAATTTCTATTGGAATGGTATATCTGGATGCTCATAAATGGTGAAAACCATAGATGGTAAAAACGATATGAATGACTCACTTCGTTCTTGAAATTCCTCATTAAAAATTTGATCGTATTGAAAATATGTTTGTGGAAATTCAACATTTTCTATCACGGAAAGAAATCGGCTCAAAATATCATCCTCTGTTGGTTCTTGTAATGCGTGAAATTCATCAACAGAGAATAAAGGTTCGTCCTCATCATTCTCATGATATGGACATCTTAGCCACCAAAATTCTTCTGTAACCGGTTGAGCAGGAGAAAAAAGAGTAAGCTTCTGCGAAGAAATGCCATTTGAAATGAACATATCCCCACCACGACATCCTATGAAAGCATTGGTCGTAGACAACCAAGGTCTTCCTAAAATTATTGGATGACCTTTCATGGGATCTTTTGAGTGAATAACCATGAATTTGACAAGATATTCCCATGAAGCTAATGTAACACGAATGTCATCAAGGACCCCAACAGGTTTTACAGTTGTTCTATCAGCAAGTTCAAGAACTGTAGGGGTAGGGTGAAGGAATCGACTTAGTTGCAACAGATAAATGGTATTGATGGTCATTATATTAATGGTTGTACCCAATTCGACTAAAGTATTACCAATAGAAACATTATTGATAGTAATTGATACTATTGGGTTCTCGGGATTGGCATACTTCACAATCTTAGGAGCTTCAGAGATATAATTCAATAATTGGCCTACTAGGTGTATCGTGGGTGGATATTTCTGTTTCTGACCCGGTTTCTTAATGAAAATTTCTCTAATGGTCTTGTCATAGATCAGAACATATTTGATTTCTTGTAACAATGGAATCTTAACGTAGACATTTTTTAGTTCATTCATAATGTCAAACTCAGGTTCAGCAATTGGTTTTTCAATAAGCAACCTCTCAGGGAAAGGAGGTGTTCACGGAACCTGATTTTGTATGTTTTGTTGTGATTCAGATACTTTATTCTTTGGAATGATGAAATATTTTAAATATACTCCATTTGATAAATCATCTATAGGTTCTTCTTCATGTTCTTGGATAATTATTGTCGATGTTGTTCTTTTTACAGGTTGAGTTTTATTTAAAGTTTTATGAGATTTCAACTGTATTTCTTGTACGGAAATGGGGTTTATGGTGTAATCTGGGAAATTTTGAAAATCAACATTATGGAGTGGCAGAGGTGGTCTGCTATTAGGATTTGGAATGGGTTGAGCGGGTAATATGGTGGGTTGAGGTGGATTATGAGACTATTGAGGAGTTTGTTGAATAGGTGGTAGAGAAGGTGGAGTAAATCCAAGCAATAACTGATGCATGTTTGGAGGGTATTGAGTACATGGATTCTAGAGCATTGGTACTGCAAGTTGTTGTTGGTTATTTCCTTAATTATTTTCTCTCCATCCCTGATACCAAGCTTGAGCAGGAACATTTTGCGGTGGACAATTTGGCCAGTTCCATGGGTGTTGTTGTTGTTGAGGAAAAAGTGGATAATAGCCGGAAGGTTGTGGGGATGGTTCTTGATACATATTCGAGTTCCTAGGTTTCCAAGGCCTCCTAGGTTCAGATGAAGTTCTTGGAGCTTCCCCTCCCTTGTATATAGCTTGTAGTCCTGGTAAGGATGGACATTCTTTTGTTGCATGATTTTCAATACAAATTCCACATACAGAAATATTGTCCAAAGGACATTCCCGTAAAGGATGCATTTTTCTACATTTCAGGCAGAATATGCTTAATACAGGGTTTTCTTCTTCCTTCTTTTTCTTAATCTTCAGAGTGTCTAACTGAGAACTAATTGTTCCTAAAATATTTGTTTTGAAATTTTCCAAACGGTTTCCCAGTTCCATTCTAGTAACTCCACCAGATGTGGATACTCTGGTGTTTCTGTTGATAGGTTCTCTCACACTTTTTACCGCTTTCCCCCTACTTCTCGAATAAGTTCTACATAGTTCACTGAGTTCTCCAAAAATTTTCTGATAAATGTCTCCTAAAGCTATTAAGTTGAGAGTGTCAATGTATTCATCTAAAACCCCTTTTAAGAAAAGAGCTTTGATTGCTTCATCTTGGAGACCAATTTTGATCCAGGTGGATATCAGTGGCCACCCACCATTTCCAAATGGCTCAAAACAGTTTTCTGGCCATTTTGGCAGTTTACTATTTTTAGCAGTTTTTCGGGTCCTGAACTTCTGGAGCCATTTTGAGGCCCTAAACGATGT
>SNQJ01S0026131.1:260187-272095 GCA_010110895.2 Picea sitchensis | reverse complement strand
ATATAGGAGACTAGGAGGTATAATTACAACTAATGGCCTAAAGCCAACATAAATAAAATAACATTACTAATAGAATATGCCCCAATTAAGGGGTAATGAGTCAATATTAGGGCTTAACACACTGGCTGTGACCCTGGGCCTAATCAAGATGCATTTCTCATTTCGCATTTCGGCAATCCTGTGTCGAAGGGTCTCAACGTTCCAAGTTGTGATCCCTGAAATTGAGCTTAGCTCCTCCCTCTCACGTGACCACCGACAATGAACACAGGCTATGCCAAAAGGTGCTTTGTGATTTTTTGTTTCATCATTATTGTCGTGAGTTTCCTTGACACCTCCAACTCCCAGTATCCGAAACTCCGAAATGAAATCAGATCAACAATCCACAATCTTGATAATTCGACGGTCCATATCTTTTTGTGATCTTGCATATTTTGATTCCTATGATGAAGGGTCTCGACACTCCAAGTTTTGATCCCCAAAATGGATCTTAGCAATTAGCTCCTTCCCTTAAGCCTTCGATGATGTGACCTTGTCTATGACCATGGGATAGACCTTATCGCTATTTCACATATAGGGAGTTGCAAGGTTAGATCATTTCCTTCCCTTGACTTTCCAGTAAGAGAAAAGTTAATCCCTCACCACATGTCCCTCTTGGATCAATGGTCAAGATATTATCACGATTTCACAACTTCACGGGCCTTTGTCATGCCTAATCAACATTCCATGATCTCCCTTTGATTAACGACTCAGATTAAGTCGTGGTTTCGCATTCCGCGATTTCATAGGGTAGAGCACCTCCTTTCTTTGACTTTCCAGTCAGTGAAATGCCAATCTCTCACCATGTGCCCTCTGCATCCAACATTCCACAAAATACCTCGATCCAAAGTTTGAGATCAACTTTCAGGATTTCGCATATCGCAAGTTCCCACACCATGTTCCATTGACTCATCCAATGTGCAGGTCAGCGAAATTTTAGTCATTTTCCACGTGTCCTTCTTGAAGACGGACGGTCCTCCTGCTTTCGGGATTTTGTAGGCCCTCTTAATCTTGAACGTGAAGACCGTGCTCCTTCTTATGGATCTAACGATGGTCGGTCTTCGGGCTTAGATCTAATGCCTGATATCTATTTTCTTCTACTGTGTCCTCTTCCTATCTAAATTCAGATATTATGGTCATTGGTAATTTTGAATGGGATCCAATGATCATTGTTTCTCTTCACTATTTATCTTTCCATTGTCATGCCATTATCACTGTGCTACTGATCGTGATGATCTTTTCCATCAATAACAAACACACATACTTTGCCTCTGTCTGAAAACATGCCAACAATATCCCCCTTTGGCATTGATGGAAACCCCTTGAAAAACATGCAACTATACCACTGTAGCATCCTTGAAATTACTACCACTGTAGCATCTTTGAAATTACCACACTTTCTCCCCCTTTGACATCAATGTCAAAGAAGAAGCATACTCCCTCTGAGTTGTTACAATACATACTCCCCCTGCCAACTATGAGAATCTTAGAAATACAACAGATATTCAATAAGTACTCCCCCTGACCAGGTGAATAGATTAGATGAAATAAGTTATAACCCCCAACTTTTGATGAAGATATCCAAAAGGGGTCGCTGCTAATGGTTTAGTAAATATATCAACTATCTGTTCTGTGGAAGGAATATAAATCAGTTGAACAAATCTATTTGTAACTTGTTCTATGAGAAAATGGTATTTTATTGGGATATGCTTAGTCTTGGAGTGAAGACCAGGATTCTTGGAGACACTAATGGAACTGGTGTTATCACAGTGAATTGTAATCAGAACAGTATAGTTTACCTTCAAATCTGCAAGAGTTTGAATCATCCACAAAATCTGAGTGCAGCAAGTAGCAACAGCAATGTACTCTGGTTCTGTAGTTGATAAGGAAATATATCCCTGCTTCTTACTAATCCATTCTACCAACGAGTCACCCAACAAGAAGGAACCTCCACTGGTGCTCTTTCTCTCATCCACACAATTTGCCCAATCTGCATCTGAATAAGAAGTTAACTGAAAATTCTGATTTCTAGGATACTACAGACCATAATTCATTGTTACCTTCAAGTATTTGAATATCCTTGTGACATCTACCAAGTGACTTTGTTTAGGAGCTGACTGATAACAACCTACCATTCCAACAACTTGCATTATATCAGGAAGGGATGTTGTGATGTACATAAGAATGCCTATCATTGATTGGTATGTCCTTTGATCAACAACGGGTGAAATGTCATATTTACTAAGCTTGCAACCAACCACCATAGGTGTACTAACAAGAGAAGAATCTTCCATCTGAAATTTCTTCAACATCTCTTTCAAATATTTTTCTTGAGAGATAAAAATTCCTGTAGAACTCTATTTTACTTGTAAGACAGGAAAATATGACAATTCTCCTATCATGGACATCTCAAAATCTGTTTGCATAGAGTTTTCAAACCACTGAACAGAGGAATCATTACTACAGCAAAAAATAATGTCATCTACATAAATCAAAACAACTAGTAAATCATCACTTTTAGTTTTTATGTAGAGATTGCTATCAACAATACCTTTCTTGAATCCTTTTTCTTGTAAAAATTTGTCCAGTCTATAATACCAAGCTCGTGGTGCTTGTTTCAGTCCATATAAATCCTTCTTCAACTTGCAGACATCATCAAGGTTATCTGTCAATGAGAATCCTTCAGGTTTCTCCATATATACTTCTTCCTCTAGATCTCCATTAATAAATGTTGATTTAACATCCATCTGATACACTTTAAAGTTCTTATGACATGAATATACAAGAAACATTCTGATGGCTTCCAATCTTTCCACTGGTGCAGAAGTTTCATCAAAGTCCTGACCTTCAACTTGTGCATACCATTTACAGACCAATTTGGCTTTATCTCTAACAACTTGTCCTTTTTCAATCATTTTATTTTTGAACACCCACTTGGAACCTATTACATTCTTGTCTTTAGTTCTAGGAACAAGCTCCCAAGTATTGTTCTTCTCAATCTAATCAAGCTCTTCATTCATAGCTCTAATCCAATCATCATGATAGCTAGCTTCATAAAAAAATTTAGGTTCAATCATAGATAAAAAGGCAACATGATATTGTTCTGAGTCTTTAATCAATTTCCTTCTTGTCTGAACTCCTTTATTTATATCTCCAATTATCTAATTTTCAGGATGATTCTTTATAACAGTTTTGAGAGGTGAGTTTGTTTCTTTCTGCTGATTTATGTTAGCCTGAGTATTTGTATCTTCATCTGATTCAAACTATTCTCTTTCTGACCCTTGGACCTATTCATCTTCATCTTCAAATATATATTTTTTATGCTTGGTTCAACATTGCTTACATTTTTTACTAGGATTTCTTCATCAACTTTTATGTCTATACAATCAACTAGTTTATGCAGCCTCTTATTGTAACATCTGTACCCTTTATTGTTTTTAGCATAACCCAAGAAGATACCTTCATCATCCCTGTCATCATATTTTCCAATATTTTCATCATTATTCTTAATATAACATTTACTCCCAAAGACTTTAAAATGCTTGATTGAAGCAGGTCTTCGAAACCATAGTTCATAAGGAGTCTTGTCACTGTGTGGTCTGAGATATGCTTTGTTAAGGATATGAACAACTGCATGAATTGCTTCCACCCAATATGTCTAAGGTATGTTCCTTTTATTCATCATTGATCTTTCAATTTGATGTATTGATCTGTTCTGCCTCTCAACAACTCCATTTTGTTGTGGAGTCCTTGGAATTGTGTACTCTCTTTTGATTCCATGTTTATCAAAGAACTCTTTGAATTTCCATGAGCTAAATTCTCCTCCTCTATCAGACCTTACTTCTTTCAATATTTTTCCTGTTTGATTCTCAGTTAGAGCCTTAAACACTTTGAATTTTTCAAATGCTTCATATTTTTCCTTCAAAAAGGAAACCCATGTTAGTCTAGAATAATCATCAATAATCAACATAAAATAATTTTATTTTCCTGTACCTNCTCTTATTGTAACATCTGTACCCTTTATTGTTTTTAGCATAACCCAAGAAGATACCTTCATCATCCCTGTCATCATATTTTCCAATATTTTCATCATTATTCTTAATATAACATTTACTCCCAAAGACTTTAAAATGCTTGATTGAAGCAGGTCTTCGAAACCATAGTTCATAAGGAGTCTTGTCACTGTGTGGTCTGAGATATGCTTTGTTAAGGATATGAACAACTGCATGAATTGCTTCCACCCAATATGTCTAAGGTATGTTCCTTTTATTCATCATTGATCTTTCAATTTGATGTATTGATCTGTTCTGCCTCTCAACAACTCCATTTTGTTGTGGAGTCCTTGGAATTGTGTACTCTCTTTTGATTCCATGTTTATCAAAGAACTCTTTGAATTTCCATGAGCTAAATTCTCCTCCTCTATCAGACCTTACTTCTTTCAATATTTTTCCTGTTTGATTCTCAGTTAGAGCCTTAAACACTTTGAATTTTTCAAATGCTTCATATTTTTCCTTCAAAAAGGAAACCCATGTTAGTCTAGAATAATCATCAATAATCAACATAAAATAATTTTATTTTCCTGTACCTTCTTTCCTTGATGATCCACATAAATCCATATGTACTAACTGGAGAGGTTTTTTTGTTGAGAAAAGTTTTTAGATTTGAACTGTGTCTGAGTAAGCTTTCCTATATGGCACGGTTTACAAACATAATCATATGGCTTTGATATCTTTGGAAGATCCTTTACTGCCCCACTATTTTTTAGCTTGATTATATGATCAAAATTTAATTATCCAAGACTCCTATTCCATAGCCAACTTTCATCATACTTTCTTAAGTGGCATTCTTCTTTTTCTTCTTTTAACACATAGACATTGTTTTCTGTTCTTATCCCTTTTGCAACTAGCTGTCCTGAATTCACAGATCTTATTCTACAATCTTTAGAGGTAAAAATGACTTCACATCCTCAATCACAAACTTGAATAACACTAAGCATATTATGTTTCATACCTTATAAAAACAACACATCTTTATCTTTCCCTTTGCCATTACTCAAACTTACCATTCCTTTACCTTTTATTTTTCCTGGTGCATCATTTCCAAAAGTTACATTCCCTGATTTACTTTCACTTAGAGTTAGAAACTTACTTTGGTCTCCAGTCATATGTTTGGACCATACAATGTCAATATACCAGGGATTATTTTGTCTTTGGGCTGATAACACTAGTCTACAATTGTCATATTCTTTCTTCTTCCAAATCTTGAAATTTTCAGCAGTAGGATTTGAATCTAGCTTAAAATTCTTTAAGAGACAATCTGCATCTTTATGTCCATAGTTATGACAGATGTAACATTATGGTTCATTGAATAGAAAATCATAACGATTGTTATGCTCATAACTGTTGTTATGTTTCACCTGCATCCTTCCTCCATCCATCACATGATTTATAGTATGTGGTCGTTTGTTTCTTGGTTGTCTCAATCTTTGTTGTGGCAGATAATTATTCCTTGAGTATCTTGATTTCAAATATCTAGATCTTAAAGAATGTCAGTTTACAACTTTGTGACCAAAGTTAGAACAGAAAAAACAATAACCATAGAAAAAACCTTTGTACCTAAAAAAAGGTTGTAGTCGATTTCTTCCATGCTGATGATTTCTTTGATCAGAAAATGTGTTTGTGTTATTTGTTTGATCTATAGATTTTGTTCTGGTACTTTTTCTTTCATTCCTTCTTGGTGGTTGATTTTATTTCTTTGTTTCTGTAGAGTGGTTGTTGTCAATGATTGTAGATTTGACAAAATTGATGGGCTCTGTATTACGTGGATGATCACTACTTGATCCTTCTTCATAGCCCAAGACAAATTTCAACTTTGGATTCCTTTGCGGATTTAGAATGGAAGTTAGTTCTTATGAGGCTTTAATACTTGGCATATTTTGGTGATACAATCCCTTAAACTTCTCCATTTCTTTTTTGGTTTTTACTATCTCTTCTTCTAGGGCTTCACACCTCGTTTTCTTCTATGAAAATTATTGTTTCAATATGTCTTCTATTTTCTTTGCCTCTTCTAACTCCACTTTTAGTAGAGAAAAATTTTCATCAAGTTTTTCACCATTCATTTTAAACTGCTTCAACAATTGTTTTTTGTTTTCTCTTCTTACATCTCAGTCTGTCAATTTCTTCCAAAGAACTGATTAATTCACCTTCTATATCCACCACAGTTTCTTGATCATCCATTTCACCTCTTGTGTGTTCATCATCAAAATATCCCATAGCCATAAGCATAAAATCATTCACTTTGTTTTCACATGATGAATCACTATCTATGTCTTCTGAGGAATTGTCATTGTTTGCATACAAACTTTTATTTTTACTATATTTCTTGAATTTGTACTTCTTTTCATCATCAAAGTTCTGGTCCTTTTTTCTCGTGGGGACACTTATATGCCAAATGACCTATCTTACCACAGTTAAAACATTTGAAGGGAAGCTTGCCTTGATATTTTCCTGATCCTTTCTTTAACCTTGTCACAAATTGTGCCTCAATATCATCTAAATATGAATCAATATTCTTTTCTGCTTTAAAAGATGTTTCTCTAGTAATGGATTTATCTTGGTTGATTCTCATTTCATATGCAGTTAGAGTTCCTAGGATTTGATCAATGGACAAAGTTTTAAGATCATTTAGTTCTTCTATTGCAGAGACTTTTGGATTAAATTTATCAAGCATAGATCTTAAAATATTTTGAACTAAAAATGATTCTTCAATATTCTCACCAAGACCCTTCATGGCATTCAAAATTTCTTCAACTCTTAAAAAATACTTGCTAACTGTTTCATCTTCATTCAGCTTTAGTTGTTCAAACTTCAACCTATATGTTTGGAGTTTGGCATCTTTTACTCTCTCATTTCCTTCATAATTGTTAATAAGTTTATCCCACATAGATTTAGCTATTTCAAGATGCATCACCTTTACAAACTCAGCTTCAACAAGTCCATTCAAGATAACATTCATTCCCTTAGCATTAAAGATAAATTGTAACTTATCATCCTTGGAAGCCAACACAGCAGGCTTTGTATATCCAGTCTCTACTACATCCCAAACATTAGCACCTAAGGCCATTAGGTATGTTCTCATTCTAACCTTCCAAAAGGAAACAATTGTTCCATCAAACAGAGGAGGATTATTGGTTGAAGTCCCTTCATGAATTGTCATGTTTAAGCTTACATAACTACCTTTAAATAAAAGGAACCCGCTCTGATACCAATTGTTGAAATTACTAAGACAACTCAAAGGGGGGGTGAATCAGTTGTTACTGTGCTTAAACAATTTTAATTCTATTAAACCATTTTTAATCTTTCATCAAGTGACCATCAATATTATACATCATATGAACAACATAAATAATGAGCATAAATCACACATAATATATACATAGAGACAGATAGGGAGTGTTTTAAGTTCTGTACATCATCTATGTTTGAGCACCAACTCAAATTGAGGCTAATACCTATGTTTTAAAAGCTCTAATTTTGTGAGAGAACCAACTCTCTGGTTTCTCTACCGACTGAATGGAAGCACCTACTTCCACTTATACAAGCACCAACTTGCATACAAAAAACTTTGTGTTTTCCCAAGCACCACCCTACTACCCCTTTTTTTTAGCCACAACTAGATGGAAGCTACAACTCCCAATATTCAAGCATCAACTTGAATATCAAAGGACCACAGTCCTCCCTAGCACCACCCTTCCTCCCTGTTTATGAGTAAAATGATTCAATAACCAACAACGCAGGTGTTTCAATTCTTACCACTTCTCTTTTGTCCTGCAATTCTTCTATGCTTCTATTTGTTCTGCAATTTTTCTCTCCTTCAAGATGTTCTGCAATTCTTCTCTTGCTTCTGTATATTCATCATTTGTTACTCATATTTGAGTTTTATCTCACACTGCGCATACTATCGGTCTCACACTGTGCATACTGTAATTTTCCCTTTCTTACAGTTCAACTCATTTTTCATTCAGAACAACCAACAATTCACAGTCACTTCGTCTTTCTTTTATGCACTTAACACAACTTCAGTTACACCTCGAATACCTAGGCCAACAATTCTTCATCCACTCAATCGCCAACCATCCAAGAACCATGATTTTGTTCTGCTAACTGAATCGTAATTGAACAGTTAATCATAAATATCAACAGTAGCCCTTCAATCAGATGCTCAAATAGCCATCATCGTTGGATTAAATATGCAGCATCTTGTGTTTATCCCATATGCCCACTGGCTATGACCATGGGCCTAATCAAGATGCATTTTTCATTTCACATTTCGGAAATCCTGTGTCAAGGGGTCTTGATGCTCAAAGTTGTGATCCCCGAAATGGAGATTAGCTCCACTAGCTCCTCTCTCTCACGTGACCATTGTCAGTGACCACAGGATACGCCAAAAGGTGCTTCACGATTTTGTTTTTTAGCATTCTTGTCATGAGTGTCCTTGACACCTCCAACTCTCGGTATCCAAAACTCTGAAATGGAGTCAGATCAATGGTCCACAATCTTGATAATTCGATGGTCCAAATCTTTTCATGATCTCTCATATTGTGATTCCTATGATGAAGGGTCTCGACACTCCAAGTTGTGATCCTGGAAATGGAGCCTAGACATTATCTCGTTCCCTTAATCCTTCGACGATGTGACCTTTTCTATGACCACGAGCCACACCTTATCACGATTTCTCATATCGTGAGTTGCAAGGTTAGAGCATTTCCTTCCTTTGACTTTCCAGTCAGGAAAACATTAATCCCTCACCACATGTCCCTCTTGGATCAAAGGTCAAGATATTATCATGAGTTCGCAACTTCACGGGCCTTCATCATGCCTGATCAACAGTCCACGATCTTCCTTTGATCAACGACTCAGATTAAGTCATGGTTTCACATTTCGTGATTTCATAGGATAGAGCACCACTTTTCTTTGACTTTCCAGTCAGCGAAATGTCAATCGCTCACCATGTGCCCTCTACATCCAACGTTCCTCAACATACCTCGATCCAAAGGTCTAGATCAATTCTCAGGATTTTTCATATTGCAAGTTCCCACACCATGTTTCGTTGACTCATCCAATGTCCAGGTCAGCAAAATTCTAGTCGCTTTCCACGTTTCCTTCTTGAAGATGGATGGTCCTCCTAATTTCGGGATTTTGTAGGCCTGCTTCATATTGCACGTGAAGACTGTGCTCCTTTTATGGATCCAATGATGGTTGGTATTCGGGCTCAGATATGACACTTGAGATCTATTTTCTTCTACTGTGTGCTCCTCCTATTTGAATTCAGATCTGATGGTCATTGAGAATTCTGAATGGGATCCAATGATCACTGTTGATCTTGCCATTTTCATGCCATTATCGTTGCTCTACTAATCGTGTTGATCTTCTCCATCAATGACATCGCCATCAATGACAAACACGCATACTCTGCCTCTGTCTGAAAACATGCCAATAATTATGACTCTCCAAGAAAAGTAAATACGAAATTAATGCAAAGTCCTAAATTTAACTTTCAATGAATGATATGCTTCTAAAAACCAATGCAATTTTCAAATTTAACTCTGCAATTCTCAAGTAAAATGCAATCTTTCACTATATGCACTAAGATAACAAAAAAGACTCCAAAAGACAAAAATGTCAAGCAATGAAAAATGCCTATTTTTTTTTTTATTTCAATATAACAAAATTGAAAATGCATGGAATGAAAATAAACTAGATATAGAAACCTAATGTGTATAAATATAGATAACTAAAACAGGATACCAAGCAACAAAACACCCAGCCCAGTGTACAAGGACAATAAAAAATGAAAAGATGGTGAGAAAGACTCTGCCCAGAAATTCAACCAAAAGAGTGTTTCCTGTCATCCCACAAGCACTCAACAGGAACTACAGAGACCTAAGAAGACTAAAAAAACATCAAATTCCACCCAACAACCACCAGACCTAGAAAACAAGCAAGGCAAACTAATGTATGGGACTGTTCACGCAAACAAAGCATATATATGCATCTTGCAGTGAGACAGCCAGTGTGTATACACGACTATCAAGGAAAAAGTCACACATATGCTTCAAAACAAGGCCAGTCAAGGGAGAAAGGATGAAACCTAAGGCCATGAGTGAACAATAACTATCCAACAATGATACGACAAGAACCACAATAGAAACGAGAGAAACCTAAGGAGAAAAGTACTCCAAACCCTAAGAAAGAAGATTCAATCCCCAGTATGGTCTACAATTCTGTTACGAGGAAAATCTCTCTATTTCTAGGGCAAACCACAAAAGATGGAAATAAATGTAGAAATCAACTATATCCCAAGAATATGCTTTATAATCTAATATGCAAGCGAGATAAGAATGAGGCCTACCTTGTCCATATGTTCGATGAAGTCTATCGTTGAGCACTTGAACCCAAAGCTATATACCTGCAACTAGTTCTCAACAATCAACCAAAGCAAGCATATGGTGATAATGTAAAGGGTTAGCACATTAGATAGCATAATCCATTAATAAACATAACAAATACGCCCATGGATAATAAATCATATATTTGTAAGATATCAATTGGATAGGATGGGAGTATTTCTATTAATAAATGATTCGCAGAAGCAAAAATATTACAGAATTCTGTATCGACACGGTTCATAACCAAGAAACTAATTTCCTTCCATCTAGGTCTCCACCACTTCAATCCTCTACCAAAGGCAAGCTCACAGAAGGGAGACAATGGGGTTCTCCATCAATAAGGGAAGATCTTGGGGGATGAACACTGTGTTCAGGCTTAAAGGACAAAGGAATGCAGACTCAATATGAATTAATAATTTCTCTAGAGTAACGTTGCTCTCAAAGTTGAATTCTTCTCCTTTTCCATAGCTCGGAATTGGACCATTTATTTCCTTCAAAATGGAGCTGAAGGGTTGAGTCATAACATTTCCATTATATGGAAGGCCAAGGATCAGAGCTCCTATCATGACATGGAAACCCAACATTTAATTTTCATTTTCTGGCACAAATCCTGATGTACGCGAGTTGTAGTGGAGCAGCCTACGTATATTCATGTTGTATAGTGTGCAAGATGCGTATATGTGGAAAAATATTAATTTTTTTCTATGGATTTTATCATCAGGGAAGATAAGTCTGCATAGGGAAATGGAATAAGGCCCTTTGTGCAAGATTGCATAGGGTGAGGCAAATCTTGCTATAACACATGTCCTTGTGTTCATTGTGTTTCCATTCCCTCATATCCCATACTTATGGTGCATCGATGAGAAAGGAATGGAGGAAGTTGAAAATGGGTGTCATATGGAACAACAAAAATAGTCATATTGATATTCTAAACTATTATTCAAATATAAATTTCAATATTTGGAATAAAATTACAATATTTCTCTTTACCTTTCGATCTAGTTGTGACAACTAGTGTGTTAATTGCTTGCATTGTTTGTTCCTCTTGTAGTTCACCCTCATGAGATACATTCTCTTCCATTGAAAAAAGAAATTTTTTAAGTACACGTGAACGAATAAATATCTATATTCATAATAGATACTTCTATTTCTAAAGCATACATACCCAGATGGCTAGTCTCCTCCCTAATATCATGCAACATGCGCTCCCCACTATCAACTAGTAGTTGTTGAGTACCGCTACCCTCACTGCTTTAGTTTCAATCCTTATTAAAACAAACATAAACATTTAGTTATTGGTGATATAATAGATCATGAATATATTTTACAAGTATACTACAATGATGGACTTATTTATTTTATTTACCTGCATTTGCATCATTGGGGAGATTAGTGTCTGCCCCAAGATTTTTCGATATTCAACCA
>SNQJ01S0026131.1:243265-260177 GCA_010110895.2 Picea sitchensis | reverse complement strand
AAGGACAATAAAAAATGAAAAGATGGTGAGAAAGACTCTGCCCAGAAATTCAACCAAAAGAGTGTTTCCTGTCATCCCACAAGCACTCAACAGGAACTACAGAGACCTAAGAAGACTAAAAAAACATCAAATTCCACCCAACAACCACCAGACCTAGAAAACAAGCAAGGCAAACTAATGTATGGGACTGTTCACGCAAACAAAGCATATATATGCATCTTGCAGTGAGACAGCCAGTGTGTATACACGACTATCAAGGAAAAAGTCACACATATGCTTCAAAACAAGGCCAGTCAAGGGAGAAAGGATGAAACCTAAGGCCATGAGTGAACAATAACTATCCAACAATGATACGACAAGAACCACAATAGAAACGAGAGAAACCTAAGGAGAAAAGTACTCCAAACCCTAAGAAAGAAGATTCAATCCCCAGTATGGTCTACAATTCTGTTACGAGGAAAATCTCTCTATTTCTAGGGCAAACCACAAAAGATGGAAATAAATGTAGAAATCAACTATATCCCAAGAATATGCTTTATAATCTAATATGCAAGCGAGATAAGAATGAGGCCTACCTTGTCCATATGTTCGATGAAGTCTATCGTTGAGCACTTGAACCCAAAGCTATATACCTGCAACTAGTTCTCAACAATCAACCAAAGCAAGCATATGGTGATAATGTAAAGGGTTAGCACATTAGATAGCATAATCCATTAATAAACATAACAAATACGCCCATGGATAATAAATCATATATTTGTAAGATATCAATTGGATAGGATGGGAGTATTTCTATTAATAAATGATTCGCAGAAGCAAAAATATTACAGAATTCTGTATCGACACGGTTCATAACCAAGAAACTAATTTCCTTCCATCTAGGTCTCCACCACTTCAATCCTCTACCAAAGGCAAGCTCACAGAAGGGAGACAATGGGGTTCTCCATCAATAAGGGAAGATCTTGGGGGATGAACACTGTGTTCAGGCTTAAAGGACAAAGGAATGCAGACTCAATATGAATTAATAATTTCTCTAGAGTAACGTTGCTCTCAAAGTTGAATTCTTCTCCTTTTCCATAGCTCGGAATTGGACCATTTATTTCCTTCAAAATGGAGCTGAAGGGTTGAGTCATAACATTTCCATTATATGGAAGGCCAAGGATCAGAGCTCCTATCATGACATGGAAACCCAACATTTAATTTTCATTTTCTGGCACAAATCCTGATGTACGCGAGTTGTAGTGGAGCAGCCTACGTATATTCATGTTGTATAGTGTGCAAGATGCGTATATGTGGAAAAATATTAATTTTTTTCTATGGATTTTATCATCAGGGAAGATAAGTCTGCATAGGGAAATGGAATAAGGCCCTTTGTGCAAGATTGCATAGGGTGAGGCAAATCTTGCTATAACACATGTCCTTGTGTTCATTGTGTTTCCATTCCCTCATATCCCATACTTATGGTGCATCGATGAGAAAGGAATGGAGGAAGTTGAAAATGGGTGTCATATGGAACAACAAAAATAGTCATATTGATATTCTAAACTATTATTCAAATATAAATTTCAATATTTGGAATAAAATTACAATATTTCTCTTTACCTTTCGATCTAGTTGTGACAACTAGTGTGTTAATTGCTTGCATTGTTTGTTCCTCTTGTAGTTCACCCTCATGAGATACATTCTCTTCCATTGAAAAAAGAAATTTTTTAAGTACACGTGAACGAATAAATATCTATATTCATAATAGATACTTCTATTTCTAAAGCATACATACCCAGATGGCTAGTCTCCTCCCTAATATCATGCAACATGCGCTCCCCACTATCAACTAGTAGTTGTTGAGTACCGCTACCCTCACTGCTTTAGTTTCAATCCTTATTAAAACAAACATAAACATTTAGTTATTGGTGATATAATAGATCATGAATATATTTTACAAGTATACTACAATGATGGACTTATTTATTTTATTTACCTGCATTTGCATCATTGGGGAGATTAGTGTCTGCCCCAAGATTTTTCGATATTCAACCACACTTTGAAAAACTAACTTGAAACCAAGCTTTAGGTCTTCCATGTTGACATCCGATTTGAACGTATTTCCCTACAATGAATAATAGCATTAAAATTGCTTGTAATAAAATTGTTATTTGTTCGCTACTATTAAATAAATATTTTCCACAATTAATCATTTAATTCTTATGATTCGTGCTCTTAGCTTTTTGTAGCCACCCTGGTCCAGTTTATGTTTCCCATGATTTTCCACTCTAGATTTTGTTTCTTTGGAGGTGTTTGGCAACCCATGAAAATTTTGGAATATGTTAGATGTCGCAATTGTTATTTAAAAAAAAAAATTGAGCATATTTCACTAAAAGTATGATATGTGTCGTACCTTGATTTACCAGGCCGTGGTTCTTTTCCTTGTATTTTTAGCGAATTCTCCTTTGCATCCTCTATCAATTCCTTCCACCTTTTCTCCAAAATCATGGGAGGGTTCTCATACTTGAGGCTTTCTTACAATCCTTTCCTATAATGGGCCCTGGTATATTTCAAACTCTCGCCAACTAATTGGGTGAACACTTTTTTGTTGAATGTATTTACAAACAAGTTTACCATATGGCTTATCAATTCATCTTTCAAATTTCCATCTTGTCCATTCCACCTTGTGTGAATGTTGGGGCTAAAAATATCCAATGCCTTTTCATTCAAGTTCCTATAGAATACATTATTTCCTGTAAAAATGTTGTGATCATTAATTTAAAATAATTTTGACATATGTGCATTTAAATTAGATGATAAAATCAATCAATTGATAATAAATAAATGTAATTTTTTGTATATTTATTGGAACACAGACGTCATCCACAAGAAATGTGAGATATAGTGTTCTCGTGTTTTTTACCTATGCTGCTTCAGGATAAGCTTCCTCGCAATCAACACTAGGTTCATCTCCAACATCATGTGGATTCCCAATGTCTATATGGCCCTGCTCGGGCATGTCATGTTGCTCAAAATTAGTATCCTCATTAATTGATTTGAGGTCAAACTCGGGAGTATAAAAAATCCTCACTAGTATGATATGTTGATGTTGTGGCTGCACTGGAGCATAACTGTTACCAATAATGGTCTTTGTAGGTTTTCCACTCTTGGGTTTTAAAAACTCCTACAAAAGGAATACTTGAATTTATCAAATCATATAATAAATATAAATCTAAAAAACATAAATGAATATATGTCATAACTGATAAAATTATGTAAAGAGTACACTTACCCCATAAGAATGTATTTGAGCTTTCAACTCATTAATTCTTGTGTTGATCTCCTGTGGCATGTTTATTGTACTAATCAAACCAAGTAATTTTATGTTTTCCCTTTTTCAGGTCCTTCTAGATAGCTTCCATTGGGTTTGTCGAATAAAATATTTCTTCCTCAAACACCTCATCATCCCCATCAAGTGTGGACTACAAACATCAAACAATAAAATTAAGGAAATTAATTTAAACATTAAAGAAATTTAGTTATTGTAATCAAATTTATTTACTATTATACACTAACACTTACCTGATGCAGCACTCGATGCGGCATTGTGGGTGACTTCCCACGATCACCCTAGACTTATCTACCCTTACATGACTTCCCATGGTCACCCTACCACAATACAGTAATCAATAAAATAATGATGAAATTAATTTTAACATTAAAGAAATTTAGTTATTGTAATCAAATTTAGTTACTATTACACTAACACTTACCTTATGAATCATTGCAGGTGACTTCCCATGATCACCCTAGACTGATCTAACCCCAGGTGACTTCCCATGGTCACCCTGCCACAATAGATTAATCAATAAAATTAATGAAATTAATTTTAACATTAAATAAATTTAGTTATTGTAATCATATTTAGTTACTATTAACATTTAATTGATGCGAAACAATGGGTGAATTTCCATGGTCACAATGGATGGATGTAGATGCAAGTGACTTTCCATGGTCACCCTAACACAATAAATCAATCACTAAAATTTATGAAAATAATTGTAACATTAAATTTTTTTAGATATTGTAATCATATTTACATTTACCTCAAATGCAGAAGATACATGCTTTGTTGTACGTCAAGGACCATCCCCCTTCCACAATATAATAAGCATGTTATCATATGAAAATATTGAACTCATAAGCACGAAAAATATCGAATGTTAAAAACTATGATATCATATAAAAAAAAATGTTGTTATCACATAGATGTTTACCTGATCAAAGTTGCCTCCACTAGGTCATTTCTTTCGGCCACAATCACCCTACCAGAATACAAAAAGTAAGTCCTATTCAAATTTAAAACTTCATAATTAAAAATGTTTAATAAATGTCATCAATAAAAAAATAGTGAATTACTATTACATTGATGTTTACCTCAGGTGCATATGCTACAAGTTGTGTCGTATGATGATTTCCCCCCTGCCACAGTATAATAAACATAATATAATCTTGAAATATTGACCTCATAAGCATGTAAAAGGTCGCATATTAACAACTATTGTATAATAATAATAATAAAATATTGCATCGAAGTTTACCTGATTGGAGTTACCTCCAGGTCGTGCACGATTTCAGGCGTGATCACTCTACCACAATACAAGAAGAAAGACAATCAATGAAAATGGTTCAGTTAAATGTTATATAAGATATTTATTTCAAAAAAGTAAATAATAGGAATGATTGATCAAAGTTTGAGTTAATTGGTATATAATATATTTACCCCCATAGTAGCATCCCCTCCATCTATTCGATTCAAATTGCAATTGATTAACAGCTCTTCACCTGCAACTATTGATTTTGTTGCACATACGAATATACAATTTCCTTCAAGCCCCTCAAATATGAAATTTGGTTGCTTAGTTTTTGTCCCTAGTCATGTAATATTTATAAATCCCGCAATGTTTCCAGAATATTTTGGCCTTCCACCAATATACATAGTTGCCCCTTTGTTTTGATTGTTGTCTACTAGTTGTATATAATTTGCAGCAACTCCGTATCTCCGCATACTTTGCGTATATCAGACCAACATCAACTACTGATTGTATTTGTAGCATGGTCTGACACACTCCATCAATTCAGTTACAGTGCCATATTTGACCTTTATGTCATCCATGGAAAATAACCCTAATCCATGTAAGGATGATGGAGAAATGTGATACATCCTCCCATTGATGAAGAAATTTGTGTCCAATTGAGGTAGCTCCTTAAGTACCCATCATTGCACTAGATGTTTATACCTCAAGGAAAACTCAATGTAACCTATGCTCTCATCATCATAATCACATGACCCTCCTTTGGAAATAAAAAAAATCATACATCTGCGAAATATTATCCTTACCTTTTTAGCTCTAGTTGATCTAGAACTATTAGATATAGTACAACACGTCTCAATTTCAAGCTCTCCTAGTATATCTTGATCCTCACTTGAGGAAGATATCTTTTAAAGGTACCTATTTGGTGGTACCTACACTCAATAACATGAGAATATAAGTTAGCGAACTAAGTATTTTGGAAGAGATGACAATTATTTAATTGAAAGTCATGAAATGTGAATTGCATTCAACAAGCATGGCTTAATTACATATGAAATAAAATAAATATATGAGCATAAAATAAAGCATGTTGTATCGGAATTTTATGTAGCCTACTACTAATATTTAGATTACGAAGTATTACTTTCCTCAAAGCCCACAAATATTTATGTTGGAGTCTTCTTCTTCAAACAATTTTCGAGCAGTTCTAGTCTACTCTGGATTTTGAAGGATAACGAAGATCGGATTCAATTTTTCATATGCAACTCCAAGTAGTATTTGATGGAATGCTTAGAATACAATTAATTTTTCAAGAACATCCAACCTTGGGCCAACATCATCTCACATCAAATGATTTTCCTCCAATTTTTCGAGGGTAAGGGTAATGGCGAGTGAATTTTATGTTTTTAGCTATGATGACTTAAGAATTGGTATCCATACAGTTGTTCATGGTAGGTGTTATCCCACATCTCTATGTGGATTATAAAAGGGATATATTTGAAGAGCTCCCCTGGGGTTTACTATCCCAATTGGTCTACTAGGAAGAGCTCCCACATTAAAATTATAGATCCCTTGCCAACTTTTCAACACACTATGTTAGATTTATTTTTCATATGATTTTTTTTTGAGGAAAATTTGGCACCATTGGAAATATATAACCAAGATATATGTATTGATGTAGTTTTCAAGAGCATTTGAGATGATCAAATTTTGAGCTTTTTTGGATCCTTCTAGACCTCTATGAGCATTCTAGATATCTGTGAGAATTCTTGGATCCTCTTGGATCATCAATTAATCAAGCATATTGATGCAGATCCCCTACACTCCCAGGGATGTGTGACCTCCCGATCAAGGATCGATCGACTTCGAGAGTTGAATAAGCTCATAGGTTCATGTTGAACCTATTCTATTTTCTCCATAGGTAAAATTCCTTATCGTCGAGTTCAAAATCCCCCTTTCGTTAGTTCCTGACTACATGCATAGTCCTCCACGTGACCTTGGTCAAAACTGTGGGATTAAACCTTCGTTCTTGCACACTTCAGGACTTTCAACTTTGACTGTTATCGACACACCTGGCTCCAAATTTGTCGAACTTTGAACTGGTGAACTCTTCTAGACCATATATATCATCCACGTTCTTCCCACAACCAACGATTGTGATCTACTTGGAACTATGGTTGAATTCCAGTCAATGGATCTTCCTTCTCTTTGTTGCCCCTCGAAATCCATGATCTAATGACGTGTGTCCCCCTCAGATAGAAGACCCCTATAGGCTTCGTTACTTTGTGCTTTGACAGTTCTGGCTACACCTCAACTATTTTCCTCCTAAGTGCATTTCCTCCCAATCACACAGATCTTCGCCACGTGTTCCTCTACATTCAACGGTCTAGATTTTATTTGTCCTTCATGGTTTCGTGAAGTTTACACTTTTCTCTTCGCAAATATTTCTGAATTTCTTCCTCGGAAACTCTCGGATATGCTGCTATGTACCCTCCTCGGACCAACAATCAGGATTTGTTCCTCTCTTTGGACTTTGAAAACTTTTGATGCTATGCTACCCCTTCCTCCTCGATAGCTTCTTCTCTGAACCGAACGATACGATGACACATATCTTCCTCTGGATATACGGTCCAGATGGACTTTGGGTTTCATAATTTTTGTAGTTTTGATCCCTTTACAAACGAAAACCTCCAACTTACAAAGTTCGATGGACTTCAAGGTGTAACCTTCTAGCACCTTCTCGAGATCCAATGACTATCTATGACCCCAAATTACTCCAAAGGGATGTCAACCGTTAATTTGAAACCTTCAACATATTTCTCCCTTTCTGCTGAATCCTTATCACTATCTCTTTTGATCTTGACTCCTCTGAGGATTTTCACCTCTGACACACTCATGATTTTGAAATCTTTGACAACGTTTGTACTAAGATATTTCTTCAAATGAAATCTTACTACGCAATCCTTGCGCTTCGCAGTCTTGACATCTCGACACTGAGTCGATTATTTACCCCTTGAACTCCTTGCAACACTCGGTCTAAGTTTCCCATTATCCCTCATGAGCTTCTCTGACTCAAATATAGACTTTGGTGACTCACACATTATGGAAAATATGCAATCCTTGCATCCAATCTCTAGCAAGAGAAACAATTGAAACTTAACTAATACTTCTTAAGTCCATAAACTCAACTATGAACAACGTACATAAGGAAAATGAAATAAACACAGAGAGAACACCTCATTCATTCAAATACACACTGAAATGAACATTCTCCAAGCATTTCAAACAATTTATGCATGTTTTGTTCATTAATGAAGTAATTACATAAGTAAAACAATTTTTCATTGTCTTCAGACTCTCTATGTCTAACTGTTACATATAACTTCTTACTCTATATCTTCTACAGCTCATTCTCAGTCTCTATTCTTTCTTACAACATAATACAGAAAACCTATCTAAGGAGTGGATTCTCGAGCTCTTCTTCGTCCTATCTGAATTCTATCCCATCTTGTTCTAGCGGTTGCCTACTCGGTCCTATTACAATAAATGTGAGTTATTAATAGATAAGAGCCAACACTGTACATCTACAACACCTTATATTCATGTAAGAGTTTACAATATCCTTCCATTCTCAGGTGGTGAACCGATTTTACAAACAAGTATTTAAAAACAATATTTTCAAAATATCTCAACAACCTACTCTACTTTTGTTTAATTCTAATTTGAAACTTTGGTGTGTTGAGTTGTTGAATTTTGCCTCTATTCTCAGCCTGTTTTTCTTTGATGGTGATGCTCCTGCATCATACTTGTTTGATTAAAATATTCATGGACTCTTGTCCATGAGCTCCTGCATTATTTTTCCATGCTTTAAAATTTCAGGTTCAACGACCCAACTCGAATCTTCCACTGGGTGATATTTCCACTTCACCAAATACTTAGGATACATCTTCCTCCTCGTCTTCTTTCCAACTCTCTTCTCTAATATTTTCTCCATCTAATGTTTTTCTGCAGTGCGCATATGTTTTTCCCACTAAATATCCTTTTGTTCATCTAGTTCTCCTGCATCATCTATCCTATAAGGGTACATGTATGGAACATTGAATATTGGTGATATCCCAACATTGTCTGGCAACTCAATCTCATAAGCATTGGTTGCAAATTTTCTGAGGATCATGCATGGTCTTATATTCTATATATTCAACTTGTTATATGTTCCCCTTGGAAACCTTTCCTTTCTCAAATGTGCTAAAACTTCATCTGCAACTTGAAATTGAACTTCTCTTCTTTTATGATCAACTATGTTCTTGTACTTTTGATTACTGTCATGTAGTTTTTCTATGAATTGATCATCAAGTCTCTGCATCTCTGTAGAAAAAATAAATTCTCCAGCGCTTCTGAACTCGTCTTGCTTCAAATCTCTCAATTCTGCAATCCCTCTCAGTTGTATTCCATACACTATCTCGAATGGACTTTTTCTAGTGCTCCTGTTCACCGAATTGTTAAAAGATTTTTTTTCCCGTGCTAGAATCTGATCCCACTGACGGCCCTACTCATTGAATAAAATCCTTAATAAATTTCCAAGACTCATGTTCATCACTTTAGTCTGTCCATCTATCTGGGGGTGATATGATGAACTGAAGGAAAAAAAATTCCCCAGCTTCTTCCATAGAGTTCTCCAAAAGTGTCCTACAAACTTTCTATCTCTATCTGAGACTATGCTTCTGGGAAACCCATGTAGTCTCACAACTTCCCTAAAAAAAAAATTGGCTATGTGTGTAGCATCATTTTTTTTATGACACGGTATGAAATGTGCCATCTTGGAAAATATGTCTACCACAACAAATATGGAATCACTTCCCTTTTGGGTTCTAGGTAATTCCAATACAAAATCCATAGTAATTGCATCCCAAGGCCTCTCTGGAATAGGCAATGGCTGATACAAACCATTGTTTTGTTGTCTCCCTTTTTCATATTAGAAAATTATGCATTTGTTCACAAATTCCTTTACTTGGGACCTCATGCCCGACCAATAGTATGAATTATTCAATTCTGCAAATGTTTTTTCATGAAAAAAGTGTCCACGTAAACCTCCACTGTGTTTCTCTTTCAGTGGGTATGCATCTTGGTATGCACAATTGGCTTCCCTTGAACAATAATCCATCTTGGATTAAATATTATGTCCATGGGCTTCTATCCCCCAACAAATGGTTCTCACATGCCTCATAAGCCTCTTTAAAATATGGATCGTCTTGGTACATTTCCTTAAGGTGTTCAAACCCTAAGGTCTTCACTTGGAATTCATGTATAATCAAACTCCTCTTGCTCAAAGCATTTGAAACTTTGTTAGAAGTTCCCAAAATATGTTTAATGACAAAAGTAAAATTATTCATGAATTCTACCCACTTAGCATGCCTCCGATTCAACTTTTCTTGCCTAGTAATAAATTGTAAATCTTGATTATCACTATACAAGACACACTCTCTTGGAATTAGATAGTGTCTCCACCTGTTTAAATAATGAATCACTGAATAAAAATCTTTCTCATATGTGGAATAATTTTTCTTGGTGTCATTCAATTTCTCACTAAAATAAGAAACTAGATTATTATCTTAACTCAAGACTGCTCCAATAGCTACTCCACTCACATCACACCTTACCTGAAATGTTTTCCCAAAATATGGTAAGACGAGAATTCGTTGTCCTGTGATCTTCTCTTTCAACACTCTGAAGATTTTTTCATCCTCCTTTGTCCAATTAAAAGACTTGTGTTTCTTCTTCACAGTATCTAGTATGGGCGTACACATACCACTAAAATTTCTGATAAATTTCCTATATAAACCTACTAACCCATGAAAACTTCTCACCTCAAATATGCTCCTTAGCGATGTCCATTCTTTGATTTATCTCACCTTCTTTAGATCCATCTTCAATTCATTTGAAGAGATCACAAAACCCAAGTATATGAGTTTTGACCTCATAAAAGAACTTTTCTTCAAGTTTATCAACAAGTTTTCTTGCTGCAATCTCCTCATCACTAATGTCAAGTGTTTTAAATGTTCTTCCTTTGTTTTACTAAATTTTAGTATATCATCCAGATATACAATCACAAATTTAGCTATTAAGTCTTTCATTACTTCGTTCATCTACCTCATAAGTGTGCTTGGGGAATTTTTCAACCCAAGCAACATGACTAGCCATTCAAAAAAACCTTCATTCATCTTGAATGTCGTCTTCCATCCATATCCCTCTCTCATTCTTATCTGATCATATCCACTCTTCAAATATATTTCTGAAAAATATCTTTCTCCACTCAACCAATCCATCAAATCATCCATTCTTGGAAAATGGAATCTATACCTGATGGTGATCTTGTTGATGGCTCTAGAATCTGTACACATTCTCCATCCTCCATCCTTCTTTGGACTTAACACAACTGGTACTACACATGGTCTTAGACTTTCCCTGGCTAAACCTTTATCCAAAAACTCTTGGACTTGATTCTTAAACTCTTCATTATCTCGAGGTGTCAACCTATATGCTTCTTTGTTTCGAAAACTGACCCGTCGAATAAGGTCAATGTGATGGTTGATACTCCTAATTGGTGGCAATGAGTGATGTAACACATCCACTACTATCTTAACAAACTTCTCTAACAATTCCTGTATTTCTTCAGGTAAATCATCCATAGAAGTATTTGTAATGATAACTCTTGGCTTCCTCACTATAGAAAACTACATCTCTTGTTCCTTCTTGACCTCATTCAAAATTTCCTTCCCACTCATGAGAAATATACTTATTGGATCTTTCTCTTCTATTGGTAGCAACATGTGTGTTCTACCATTCTTCTCTAGGGTGTAAGTATTTTTTATCCCATCATGAATGACATTCCTATCAAATTTCCATGGTCTTCCCAACAAAATATGATAAACATCCATAGGAATTACATCACATAAAATCTCATCTCTATAGCCTCCTATTTTAAATTCAGCTTTGCATTGATTGATGTCCTTTCTACAACCATGATACATTGTATGGATTTGTGTGTGCAGTTGTTTCTAGCTCCAGTTTCTCCACCATCTTTGTGGATACTATATTATTAGTGATACTACTATCTATAATCATCTTGTAAACTCTATCCTTTTTTTTGCAAGCAATCCTGAACAAATTTGTTCATTGAACTGGTTCTTCTGCCTCCTACTCTGGCTTTAGAAGAAATTTCCTCATCATAAGATTCTTTCCTCCTTCTGCTACTTCTTCTTCCACATTATTTCGAGATTCAGAAATGTGTTCTTCTCCTCCTCCTTTCTTTCTCTCGGGGCATTCCCAAGACATGTGTCCTTTATTTACACAGGAAAAACATCTGACTGCACCTCCTCTGCCTCTTCCTCTTCCTCTACGAAAATATTTTCTTCCTCCACATTGTCCTTTCTTAGAACTTCCCCCTTTTTCAAGGTGATTATGATGTTTTCCATCCTCTTTCTTTGGATTTTGAAAGTTCTCTCAGACAGTTCCCTTACCTCTGCTTGAATTTTCTCCCTTGTTTCGCTGGCTTTGTTTTCTAGCCAATTTCTCTTCATCTTTCAAGGCTACTTGATAACAATACTCGATTGTGCCAACAAACATCATGTTGATATACTCTTGTATCTCATATCTCAACCCATTTATATACCTAGTTGTTTTCTCATCATCATTTTCCTTCTGTCGAGCACTGATATTCAGTCTATAAAATTATTCAGTGTATTCTTTCACTGATAAACTTTTATATATCAGGTTATGTAACTTTCTAAACAGATTTATTGATAGTCTTTAGGGATAAATTTATCTTTCAACTTAGATACTATTATGTACCAACTTTTGATTTCCTTCTTACCTTTTCATCTGGGATCAACTTGTAGTTCATCCCACCATAACACGGCATGACCTTTCAACCTTGTTATTGCATGCTTCACTTTATTGTGTTCTTCAATTTATTCATAATCGGAGTATTTATGCATCACATGAACCCAATCTAACAATTCTTAAACTTCCAAATTGCCTTCATACATCAGGACTTCTACTTTTTCTCTCGCTCCTATTATCAGAATAGATCTTAGTAGTCGTTCTTCCACAGTCTCTCCTTCTTCTTCTACCTCTTCACTTTCAGCTTCGTTGATGTCACCGACATTCGGTGTTCTCCTATGTGTTGTTTCCATGGAATACAAGCTCATTTTGAGTTTCCTCATTTCGTCTTTCATTTCTATATTTGATATGTTTCTTCTAGGTGGCATGATCCCACTTTTTTTATTTCCTCCTTTCTAACTTGATTCTATTAAACATAACTCTTTGACCTTTGCCTATTGTCTACAAGAAAAGCCAAACTTTAATACCACAGGATGTTGTCAAAATTTCTTCTTTGTCTCCTTTGTCTTGTTATCACTCCAAGAAACCCTTTGTGGTTGTAGACCAAAGGTGCTCAGTAACTTAAGAATATGGTATATTTGTATGTTTGGAACAATAATATAACTCAATAGATAATGAAAGTAACCACTCATCATGTATATGAATAAAACGGTGTTTTCAGAGAACAATAATCAGACAACAGAGTTGAAAAAAGGGGATGAAGAATACTAGTCTAGATAACCAAATACAACCATATGCAGGGTCATACCAGACAGCAAGAAATTCTTTAATATAGTTTTATGATATTAATAAGAAGATGACAGTTCTTAAAAGCTAAACTAAACTGGAGTAAAGTATAGAATCATGAAATATATGAAAGAATCTGATATTAAAAACAAAAGAGGACTCTAATTCTATTATCAGAATAAGAAGTCAAATTCAATGGCTAGAAAATGTCTCTTAGATTGCACCCATAGTGCTCCAAATGTCTTTGGCTTTATAGCCTTACAAGATAAAATTTAGATCCTTGAAAGATGGATCAGATTTACTAAAAATAGTCAAATCAAAATAGATACAACAAGTGTAGGATGAGATCCTATAAAAATGGATCTAGAATGGAAAATCAAAACAAAATAGGAAAAGGTCCTATGTAATGATCTCTAAGAGTAGTAGATTGTTGATGAAGTGTAGTTTTAGCCTCCCAAGGCTGTTTGATTTGGTCCTCCAAAGATAAAATTTGAATTGGATAATGTGTCTTCAAACCCCTGATATTCTACCTTTGAAAAATATGCCAAATGTAGTTGAAAAACCTCTTTTTGACCTTATCCCTCAAAACTAACCTTTGAATTAGACTTGATAATTCAACAACTATCCATTTGAAGTGGTTTCAATCCATTCAAACTCAAAAAATCCTGATCTGGGCAAAAATTCAGTTATTCTAGCCGTGACAGGTTTTCACCAACTAATTTACCCAAAAATTTGCTCCTTAGCTGGTGAAAAGCGGAGCTTTCACCAGCTAACTAGCAAAATTCAAGATGAGTTAGTCTGTTTTACATGCTTGAATAATCGATCGACATCTAGAAATCCTAATCTTTACAATAGTGCTTTCAAATCTACATTTGGAGCTCGGGAAGCTAGTCAAATGTTCTCTACAATATTAGGCATCATTCTTTAAAAAATTCCAGTGCATTTTTTATCGCTAACATCTGGCTCCAAATGGGATGGAGACCTCTCTCCGAGGTCTCCAAGAACTTGGCAGGCCCTGTGCCTTTAGTATTGGGCATGGAGTCATTCAGCCTTAACAATTTATCATCTGGATATTTTCAAAAGTTTGTTGTTGTCTTTCCCAATCTTCTTTATCTGTAGCATGTCTTCTTCAAACTCCCATGGAAATGTTGTTTTCACATTGACATGGAATCTGTTGTGGAAATATCTTCATTAAGAAGAAAAGTGTTGAACATAGGAAGGATGGTGAGATATGTAACCATGGTTTTGAAAATTCCAGGATAACTTCAACCTTGAAATGAGAGTATTGCAGGCAGCTTGAGGTCTTTGACTTTTCGTTTTCCAGCAACTTCAGATACTAAGCATTTGTCTTAAGATGCCCTGGTGTGTTGAATCAAACACTTCACCCTGCTCGGTTTCTTCGAAGAGCATCATTGCACCTTGTGAACCAATTCCCATATTTGTTTCGATCTCCATATCAATGCAAGTTGTTCAGTCATGTCATTGCTCTGAAAGGACTTTGGAAGAAGATTTTTAGAAGATAATTAATCCATATTGAATTAGAAGACTGAGCCAGCCACCTAGGTCCTCTGAAATAAAATGTACCAAAACCCAATATATATTGCTGCAAATATGGATATTGGCTACCTAGCCATGATGAATATAGATTATCAGATATCTTCTTCCTCCTATAAGCCCATGGCTCAAAACCTTGTTAATGAATGATTAAGGGTTATAGCTTTAGCTTTTCCAGTTGAGAAGTAATCACATGGATTGGCTTCGAAGGAGAAAACATGTGATCTTTCTTTGAAAAGAGACACCTAAAACCCTTCCCAAGAGGAACATTGGTCGCATGTCCTGAGTTGGGGAAAGATTACAAGTGTATGACCATCTCCTTCTAGAGCTTCCATTAGAAATATTGAAGCAACTTCACCAATATTTGAGGATATTGTGTACCGAATTAAAACCTTCATGTTGTTGTAAAATCGAACGACCTTCAGTAACAACTTCAACTATTGAACTGAAAATGTCATCTACTAAGACCATATTAGATGCCTCCTTTGCAACCTCTTTAATCTGAGGATCTTCCATGAATCTTTGATTCTAAGTTTTTTTTGATTTGGTGGTTAATCATTTGATGCTCCCATACCTTTTCAAATACTCCAAAATCACTTTGCTTCAACTTAATTTTCCAAAAATTTCTTTCTGTAGTTTCACCAACTAACTCGAGGACAAAAAAGGGATGTTTCCTTCACTACAGGAAGAAAAGAAGCATATGCTCTGGTGTAAATAGGTCACTTAGATTGCATGCATGTGATAGAATTTTACATAGATTTATCATCTCTAAAAGGATTTTGTCATGAACTTCAAAGCTAACAATAATGCATCTGGATTTCCATTCTCAGGAACCTTCTATAGTTAATGAAAGCACACTTCCACCCTCCAAATCCCACATACGAGCAGTACAATCCATACTACCTGATACCAATACTTGTCTACTATGTGTTCCTTTGCAGTAACCACCATATTATGTGCTGCCAGACAGAGTATAGGACCTGTGTGGTCTGTAAAAGACTGTAAAGCCACATTTACACCAATTTTCTGTTGTAATCCACCTTCTTTAACATAAGGATTTAGACCATTCCATCTTTTAAAGTTTTATCTTACCACTACAAAGACATATACTAAAGAAAATGATATACTGGAATTCTCTGAAAATATCATGGAAGATGTAACAATCTTGCTTCTTTCAACAAATAATGCATTGTTTCCTTTCAAATGATCAACAGAAGTTGTTTGCCTCTGTAAACAACTTAAGTATTCAATGTTATCAGCCTCTAGTTTTCTGCTCCCTGGCTTCTCTTCTAGAGCATCCATTTCTCCTTGGTAATTATACCTGGTACTAATGTCAGCATAAGACAAATGGGAAGTTTTCAACCATTCACTCCAAAACCCACCTTTCCCAAGCAAGATTGCTACCTGATGCTTATCTGAAATGGTTTTCATGATTCCTATTTTTGATTGTGCATCTAGATGAACTAGATCTCGAAACCTTATGATCTTTGTGACTGCTCTCCAAGGTTCTTTGCATCTTTAGAAACCAACCTCAAAAATACAACCTTGCTGCCATGTAACAGGTTTCACCGGCTAATTTTCCCTAAATCTGCCCCTTTAGCTGGTGAAAAGGAAAGCTTTCAACAACTAACTAGCGGATTTCAAAACCAATAAGCTGGTGAAAACCCAGAAAAACTGCCTTGGGAAAAAATCAAATTTCTCTAAATCTGCAATAAACACTTGAGAGATTGATGGATGACTCAAGTTTGACTGAGTAGCCACAGCATGGAGGGATGATCCAGATCGAGCCATTAAGCGTGAAAAGGGAGTCTCTTTTCCTAATTAAGAAAACTAAAAGTAATCTGCTTGCTCAAAAAAAGAGCTTATTCTTCTATCAATCCCTACACTAACCAATAGAGGCATATTGATCAAGTAAAACTAAATTTCCAAAGCAACCAAGAAAGTAATTGACTTGATAATATCATGTTTGATCTTTTCCTAAAAGATAAAAGAAACCGTAGATCGTGGTAATGAAATTTGAAAAGATGACAAGACCAACCTTCATCTGACAGAAATATTTTTGGATTTATGTTGCTCATAGACTCCAAATAGTCAGCAAAAGGGTCATCAAATTCACAAAGAAATACCTCTTTGGACTGTTGATCCAATTGTAAATT
>SNQJ01S0026131.1:223749-243215 GCA_010110895.2 Picea sitchensis | reverse complement strand
AAGACCAACCTTCATCTGACAGAAATATTTTTGGATTTATGTTGCTCATAGACTCCAAATAGTCAGCAAAAGGGTCATCAAATTCACAAAGAAATACCTCTTTGGACTGTTGATCCAATTGTAAATTGAAAAGATGTTGAAGGATGCTTTTACTAATCTCATTGTTGAATGCAGGCTGCTTGAGATCTGGACCCTTCTACTTATCATCTTCCTCTTCATGTCTGCTGCAAATCGCCTTTGTCTACAAATCTGGAAAATGTGGGTTGTCTTCAACATATACTGCAGATGCAATACTTTCACTTACTGATTGGTCAATCTGCTCATCACCTTTCAAGTCTTCATGTCTGCTATAATTTTCCTGTGTCTGCAAATATGAAAGCTGAGGGATTCTCATAGTATTTGCCATAGATTTGAAATATGTTGATCTATTACTTTCTCCTGCTACTATATGCATTGGTTCTTTGACATCAATACATCTAAAAGAGACATGTTGATTTTGATCAATATTCAAAACAACAGACACATTTGATATGATGTCAGATATGTCACTATTATCCTTCAACACCTCTTGTCCTACATGGTAAATGTCTTCTTCAACAAATAAAGCTTTATGAAATGAAGAAAACTCTTCACAACATCCTTCAAAAAGATATTCAACTGGAAAATAATATTTACAAAAGGAATTGAAGGCTGAATGGAAATCTATCAAAGAACTAACACTTGCATTAGGAAGAGACCGACACCATTCATGAGCAATTCCCTCTAATGAGAAAAAGAAGAGCCAGATCTGAACATTCTCATGTACAATTTCAAGTCGATGAATAAAATCATGAAAATCCAACAAGTGTTCAGCTGACACTTCCCATTCTTCTCCTCAAAATCTGGGAAGGTTGCGTTCCCATTCATCTCTGCTAGGCACTGGATTAGGGAAACCAATTTTTTTTGAAAAATCACAGAATGCATACCTCTTAGCAAATATCTGGTTCATGTCATATCAGTGGAGTCACCAACATATTTCTAAACAATGGAATCGCCACTGAATTCGTCCTTCATGGAGTCGCCAGATAAATGATTACAACCAAATAATGTCCAGACTTTGTCTATCATCAAAGATGGATCTTGTCGTTTCCCAAGGAAGATGAGCTTCAATCTCCTCTCCCCAACAATGGCGCCAATTTGTTATCACTCCAAGAAACCCTTTGTGGTTGTAGACCAAAGGTGCTTGGTAACCTAAGAATATGGTATATTTGTATGCTTGGAACAATAAGATAACTCAATAGCTAATGAAAGTAACCACTCATCATGTATATGAATAAAACAGTGCTTTTAGAGAACAATAATCAGACAACAGAGTTGAAAAAAGAGGATGAAGAATACTAGTCCAGATAACCAAATATAACCATATGCAGGGTCATACAAGACAACAAGAAATTATTTAATCCAAGTTTATGAGATTAATAAGAACATGACAGTTCTTAAAAGCTAAACTAAACTGGAGTAAAGTATAGAATCATGAAATATATGAAAGAATCTGATATTAAAAACAAAAGAGGACTCTGATTCTATTATCAGAATAAGAAGTCAAATTCAATGGCTAGAAAATGTCTCTTAGATTGCACCCATAGTGCTCCAAATGTCTTTGGATTTATAGCCTTACAAGATAAAATCTAGATCCTTGAAAGATGGATCAGATTTACTAAAAATAGTCAAATCAAAATAGATACAACAAGTGTAGGATGAGATCCTATAAAAATGGATCTAGAATGGAAAATCAAAACAAAATAGGAAAAGGTCATATCTAATGATCTCTAAGAGTAGTAGATTGTTGATGAAGTGCAGTTTTAGCCTCCCAAGGATGTTTGATTTGGTCCTCCAAAGATAAAATTTGAATTGGACGATGTGTCTTCAAACCCCTGATATTTTGCCTTTGAAAAAGATGCCAAATGTAGTTGAAAAACCTCTTTTTGACCTTATCCCTCAAAACTAGCTTTTGAATCAGACTTGATAATTCAACAACTGTCCATTTGAAGTGGTTTCGAACCATTCAAACTCAAAAAATCTTGATCTGGGCAAAAATTTGGTTATTCTGGCCATGACAGGCTTTCACCAGCTAATTTACCCAAAAATTCGCTCCTTAGTTGGTGAAAAGAGGGGCTTTCACCAGCTAACTAGCAAAATTCAAGACGCGTTAGCTGGTGAAAGTGTAGATTTTGTTAAAATCAAATTTCTCAGTCATGGAGAATCCATTTTACATGATTGAATAGTCGATCGACATCTAGAAATCCTAATATTTCCAATGGTGCTTTCAAATATACATTTGGAGCTTGGGAATATAGTCAAATTTTCCCTACAATATTAGGCATCAGTCTTTAAAAAATTCCAGTGCATTTTTTATCGCTAACATGTATGTTGTCTGCAAACAAAATCTCAACTCTGATACCACTTGATGAAAACCCCCTAGCCTATCAGGGCTGGGCAACCTCACGGTCAAGGATCGATTGACTTTGAGAGATGAAACATCTCACAAGTTTGTGTTGAACCTCTTCTATTTTCTCCACGTGTCAAATTCCTTATCGTCGGGTTCAAAATAACCCCTCGGTAGTTTCTGAGTACCCGTAGAGTCCTCCATGTGACCCTGGTAAAAACTGTGGGCTTAAACCTTCATTCCTGCACACTTTGGGACTTCGAACTTCAGGTTTTCTCGACTCAACTGGCTCCAAATCCGCCGAACTCTAAAGTGACAAACTCTTCTAGACTAGTTCTACAGTTTGCATTCTTCCCACAACAAACAACTGCGATTTACTTGAAACTATGGATGACTTTTGGTCAATGACTCCATCTTCTCTTTTCTCTCCCTCGAAATCCATGATCTGATGATGCATGTCCTCCTCAAATCGATGACCCCTATAGGCTTCCTTACTTTGTGATTCACTTGTTCTGGCTTCACCTCAACAATTTTCTGTCGAAGTTCATTTTCTTTGACTCACGCGGATCTCTGCCACTTATTCCTCTCGATTCAACGATCCATATATGCTTTTTCCTACATGGTTTCACGAAGTTTACACTTTTCTCTTCGCAAATATTTCTTAAGTTCTTCCTCGTGAATTCTCAGATATGTTGGCACGTACCATCCTTTGACCAACAATCATGATTTGTTCTACTCATTGAGATTTGACTAACTTTTGATGCTATGCTACCCCTTCCTCCCAGATATCTTCTTGTCTGAACCGAACGATACTTTAACATGTATCTTCCTCTAGATCTATGGTCCAGATGGACTTCGGGTTTTGTAATTTCAAGAGTTTTGACCCGTTTAACCTCCTTTAATTTCGTAATTAAAGGTGTAACCTCCTTGCACCTTCTTGAGATCTAACGGTGATGTAGAAGCATCATCAACAAAACATACATGGAGAGACAACTCAGAACCCTGGTGCACCTTTTGAATTATTGTTGAGATTTTGAAAACTGGTACTTCCTGGAAATCTCTCTGAATGGGTGATTAAAGAGGACCAAATATCATAGAAGATGAAATGATCACGTGAGATCTGGGAGTTTTCACTCTTAGACTTTAATTTAATAGTGATTAAGTGGGAGTTAGTTTTTACTTCAAGAGGACAGGTATTCAAAAGGAACCCTAGGATCCCTCTGGTATAAGTAGAGGTGTTGTATTCCCAAATGAGGTTGTTGAACATGATGGTAGCTAGGAATTAGTTGAGTATTGTTGTTGTTGAATTTTAAGTAGAAGTTACTAAATGTTTTTATCGCTCATATAGACTTAGATGAATATAACAAAGAAATATTGACCCAAATGCATGCGTTACTATTGCTTGTCTATCTAAGTGAATGGTAGGCTCTTTGTTTACATTATGTTCTCTGTTATTTTTTTCTTTAATTAATGCATACATTTTAGTTTTGAATGTATGAATATGTGAGACTTAGATAAGTTTTTACTATTTCTCTTCTACGAGCCTTTGCAAGGGGTGCATGGTGTCCATATGGTGTGCGTCGACAAATTCTATTTCGACTCAGAAGCTCAAAAGAGATAACATTGAACCATTGTATGCAAGGAGTGTGTTGGCAGAGTCTTTAGACTCAGAATATCAGGAGGAGTAAAAGGTTCGAAGGAGAAACAATCTCAAAAGAGATAGCGGGAAAATTATTCAATAGGGGGGATCCCCTTAGAATATTTGTGAATGAACGAGCGAGATCCATCCAGGAGGGAATGGGATCAGTCTAGAATGTTATATATACGATATTTTCACAGTGATTATCCATAAATTCCTTTGGAATTTCATGGTTCGAAGGTTCCCAAGTGTTTAATGAGTGAATATCATCGAATTTGCAAGGAGCAAAGAGAATCCTATCCAATGGTCCCTGCGAGAACACGTGGAAGAAATATGGAAGTTCCAATAGATAGAGCTTTAGAGGAATTTATGTGGAGTGAGATGAAATATTCGTAAAATCACCAAGACCAAAGTTGATCTGGACCGGTGGATCTAGGAGGAAATGCGATAGAGATATGTCTATTCTGACAAAAAAGAACTTCGTGGAAATGAGAGTTGAAGGCATGAGAAGTCCCGAAGATTGAAGCTTCGAACCCCATCAGAGCCATTCGTTGGAGAAGGATGGGTGGCGCGTGATCCATAGCTTCATGGAGAATTTATTTTGGGGGAAAAGGAGTTGTCACACTTTGAACTCCTGAAGGTTGGATTCCAAATGGATCACAGTCATTAGTTAAGGCAGAGACTAGAGTCGTCAATATGCCTAGGAAAATTTGTGGTTTGGGGTTACAAGGAAGAGTGTTGCAACTATTACCAAAATCATTTAGAGACCTTTTTTTGAGTGCCTGTCATGGTTTAATCTCGGTTATAGTCCGAGGTAATATGTGGAGAAGGGCTAGTAAACAATAACTAGTGCCCGAAACTCGAAAATTTTGAAAATCACTTAGGAATGGGCCCATGGGTGCCATACGATCTGCTCCTATGGTGACAGAAGGGCCTATGTTTGATTCAGAGTGAGGCTAGTAAGGTATTGAGGAGCTAATCCAACTCAGGTAGTTAAATATCCTTGACCAGGATGTCATGCAGCCCTGAGGAGAGAAGGGGAGGTCTACGTCAAACGACTATCTGTGACCTTGAATTCCTTCGAAGGGATCTCAACTATCAATTTGCAACATTCAACATATTTCTCCCTTTTTGCTGAATCCTTGTCGCTATCTCTTTCGATATTGACTCCTCTAAGGATTTTGACCTCCGACGCACTCCTTGTGATCCTAAAATCTTTGACAAAGTTTGGACTTAGAGATTTCTTCAAAATAAATCTCATTATGCACTCCTTATGCTTCACAGTCCTGACCTCTCGACACTTAGTCAATTCTTGACCCTGTGCACTCCTTGCAACACTTAGTCTAAGCTTCCCATTATCCCTCCCGAGCCTCTCTCAGTCAAATCTAAAATCTGTCGACACACACCTTGTGGACAATATGCACTCCTTGCATTCGATCTCTCAGAAGAGAAACAATTGAAACTTAACTAATACTTCATAGTTCCATAAACTCAAATATGAACAACGTACATAAGAAAAATGAAATAAACACACAAAGAACGCCTCATTCATTCAAATACACATTGAAATGAACATTGTCCAAGAATTTGGAACAATTTATGTCTGTTCTATTCATTCATGAAGTAATTACATAAGTAACACAGTTCTTCATTGTCTTAAGACTGTCTATGTCTAACTACTACATCTAACTTCTTACTCTATATCTTCTCCAACTCATTCTCACTCTATATTATGTATTACAACATAATACATAAAACCTATCTAAGGAGTGGATTGTCGAGCTCTTCTTCATCCTCTCTGTATCATATGCCATCTTGTTCTAGTGGTTACCTACTTGGTCCTATTACAATAAATGTGAGTTATTAAAAAATAAGAGCCAACACTCTACATTTGCAACACCTTATAGTCATGTAAGAGTTTACAACCTCCTCCCATTCTCAGGAAGTGAACCAATTTTACAAACAAGTATCTAAAAATGATATTTTCAAAATATGTCAACAACCCGCTCTACTTCTGTTTAATGTTGATTTGAAACTTTGGAGTGCTAAGGTGTATAATTATACCTCCGCTCTCATCATCTTTTTCTTTGATGGTGATTCTCCTGCATCATAATCCCCTGGCTAAAATATTCATGGATAAGCTCCTGCACTATTTTTCCATGCTTCAAAATGTCAGGTTCGGTGACCTAACTCGAATATTCCACTGGGTGATCTTTCCACTTCACCAAATACTCAGGATGCAGCTTCCTCCTAGTATTATTTCCAACTCTTTACTATAATATTTTCTCCATCTGAGGTTTTTCTACTATGGGCATTTCTTTTTCCCATTGAATCTCCTTTTTTTCATGTATTTCTCTTGCTTCATCTCTCCTATAAGGGTACAGGTCTACAACATTGAATATCGGTGATATCCCAACATTGTCTAGAAACTCAATATCATAAGAATTAGCTACAAATTTTATGAGGATCCTACATCATCTTATCTTCTTCATCTTCAACTTGTTATATGTCCCCCTTAGAAACCGTTCCTTTCTCAACTGTGCTAAAACTTCATTTCCAACTTCAAATTAAACTTCTCTTCTTTTCAGATCAACTCTATTCTTGTACTTGTGATGACAGTCCTGTAGCTTCTCTCTGACTTGATCATGAAGTCTCTGCATCTCTGTAGAAAAATATTTTGCTCCAGTGCTTCTGAACTTGTCTTGCTTCAAATCTCTTGTTGTCCCTTGTTTATGGAAGTAAGCAAAGATTAAGACAGAAAAGGCAAAATGTGAACTACGTGTAAGACACAGTGACTGTTACCAGGTCAAAGTGAGAAAAAGAGAAGAAAAGACGGATCAAAGTAAAAGGAAGCAAGTCGTTAGTTGAGGATATTGAGGATGACATATCAATAAGGAAGACGAACCGTGGACAAATCAGCAAGATGAAAAATCCATTGTTGGATTCTTTGGAGCACCACGCGAGAAGGAAGGAAAGACTGGTTGGTGAAGACCTAAAAACATGGGTCAAGTTAACCTAGGGTTTTTGACACCTAGGGATTTGGTATCTACGGTTTTGACACCTAGGTTTTGGCCTAATTCTATCGATGAGTGATTGTAATGTATAAATAAGAACCTATATGAGGGATGAGGATTCATTCTAGTTTTTTTATTGGCATGAGCGATTATTGTGTGTGAGAGAGAAGTGCTAAGTGTAAGATACTTCTGGTATTGTAAGATCTTCTAATGGGTGCGGAGATCAAGTCCCACAGCTAGGTGCGTAGGAAGGGGAGAAATATAGAGAAGAAGAAAGAAGATATACTAGCTAAGAGGGAAGACAAGAACCGTATGCTTCATCTTAATATATTATAAAGAATAGTTTTGTGGATGTAGCCCTAGAGAGAGGGTGAACCACGTATGTTTTGTGTTGTGTGTGATTGATGCTCTATTCTTTGTCAATACATATACTATTATTTCATTTACTATAGATATTTGTGAGTAATAGATTTGAGCTAATAAGTGATATATAATTGTTTTTTTGTTCTTATATTGGATCAACTTGATATCCCCTTGGTTGTAGACATCTTTGTCCTGCAACTCCCCCATAGCTACTTTAGGTGAGACTACATCTACTTCGTAGGTGTTGCCGAAAGGGCCAGTAGTTAGGGCTTGTTGGTGTGCTCTTGGAGATGAACCCTGGGTCTACCCTTGTGACAAAAAATGGTTCCATTGTTGGGACCGAAATATTCTTGAGGGAATTTCAAGGTGGTTTCCATCGAAGACAGAGATTCAGAAGTGGATAGAATATCAAGAAAATGACTTTGCTGAAGCCCATAAAAAGAACCCTAGTCTTAGTACAGAGGATTGGTTGGAGAGATTTATATTTACTGATATACACAAAATTTTCTTTGGAGGAATCCATCAGGAGCTATACGAGTGGCTAGCTAGGTTATAAGATACCCAATTTGAGATCAGATCTAGGCCACCTATGGTCTGGACGTTGGCACTAATTAAGAAGGTCAAGAGAGTTGATAACACTATGTCAAGAGAAGTAGATCACTGGTTTGATATTACCATTGGAGGGTATATCACCAAGTTTGTTGTTGAGAGAGTAGAGTCATATAGACAAGCAGAGAGATATTTCTTTAAGGGACCTAGAGGAAAATTTTTACATTTTCTGAAGTTGAGGATCAATATGTTATTGCATGAGAAGAACATCTTGGGCATACAGTAGTTGAGCAACTTCGAAAAGGATAATGTTCAAGAATTCAGACAGCGAAAGCGACACAAAGGTTGGACATACGCATAGTGGGAGAGTGTTCAGAGAAGTTCCTCTCGTGAACATGTTTAAGAAGAACTACGAGGATGAGGGTTTCTGTAGTGGAGAAGAGGAAGATCTGATAGATGAGGAGAATCCATAGGAAGGGAAAGTTGAAGAACCTCATCGAGAAAAATGAGAAGGTTCAGGAACTGCGTCGACTATGGAAGTAAGTACTATTAATCCTATTTTTGTTTCAACAACATTAAGCAATCAGAGTAATCAGAGTCACTAGAGCGCTCAGAGTACTTTAACTAGTAGTCTTCCACATACTTAGTCCAGAAACCTAGGAAGATATATGGTAGACAAGATGAGGCTACCCACCTTTAGAGGAGATGGATCTGAAGACCCTGAAAAACACTGGTTTCTCTACGAAGCTCTGTGGAGTATTAATAATATCACCGACGAAGCTTTCAAATGAGCTCAGTTCAGTACCTCCCTAAGAGATTTCGCATTGAGATGGTACATGAAATTTGTCCAAGGAGGTACACCTAAACCATTGAATTCCATTAAGACTTCACTAATTTCTGAATTCAAGAAACCTAAGTTAGAATCTCCAAATGAAAGAAATCAAGAAGAGAATAGCTAAATCGGTATGGGAGTTCGATTAGATATTCAAGAACTTGACAGGCCATCTGAGTTTTCAAATCCCAGATGAGAAGAACAAGAAATGGTTCATTTCTGCCCTCTTACCACACATCAGAGTTCCTCTGATGTAACATAATATTTCTCTGTATTCTGAGGCACTGGAGATCACCATGAAGTTACAATCATCCCCTATGGGAGAATCCATCTCAGGTATGAGTCAAATCTTGAGTCAGCTAACTAGTTTGTCTCTACAGGTCAAAGATATGAATAAAGACAAGTGAAAATATAAAATATAAGACATATAGTGTGTCATATGCAGATTAGAAGTCCATGAAAAGAAGAAATGTCCCCTATTCCATGAATACTTGGCCTCAGGAGCTCCAAGCCCTTTGAAGCAAGTCACCCTACCCTGGTGTGAGGTATGGAGAAACAAACATCGCCTTGGTGAGTGCTACTACATGAAAAAATATGTTCAGACACCCATAAATTTGCATTTCACATTCTGTAAGTCCATGGGACATGATGATAGGGATTGTAGGGCTTACGATCTCATGCATGAAAGGTCAAGGGATATATACAAAATTCAAGGTGAAGTGCAGCAAGAAGGAAACACTACGCAGTATAACTACACTGGGAGAGGAAACTTCAACCCTTGGGGTGGATTCCTAGGAAGAGGAGGAGGTATGGGTCGAGGTCGAGGACAGATAATCTGTTATAACTGTGCACACCCAGGACACTTGGCAAGGTATTTCCAGAAACCTTATACCACTTGCAGCTATTGCAACTCCTTCGAGCATGTTATTGAGGAATGTCCAACACTGTTGACTAAACTTCAAGAGAAACGAGGACCTCATCATAACCCGCAGATACAATTGATCAAAGAAAAACCTCGCGGAGAATAACCTAGATTCATTGTTATCACTAGAGGAGGCATTGCTATAGGATAAGATAGAATGACCCAAGGAAAGACTACAAAAGTATCAAGAATCAAGAAATCTGCAGAGAAGACACAAACGTTTGATGCAAAGAAAGAAAAACAAATGTTTGAGGAGGAAAGAAGAGAATTCAGGGGAGACCAAGGTTCTTCATCAAAGACACGACCAGAAGTAAGATAATTTGGAATGCCTCTAGCATGTGATCAGTCTACTTCGCCCGGAGATGGAAAAGAGGCAAGTAAACTTGTCACTTTCTTGTGTACATTTATAAAGTTGATTAAAGATGAGAAATCTACACAAGAACTGCAAAATTTGGTCAGACAGTATGAGATAAGTAGGGTAGCTACTTTACTGAATGAATCAATACATAAATTATCCAAGAAGAGAAGGAAAAATAAGGAACTACACCTGAATTCTTAGATTGGAGAATATGATATATACTATGTGGTCCTCGACTTAGGGTCGAAGGTCAATGTGATGACGAAGAAAACCTGGGCACTGATGGGAAAACCTAAGTTGATATATTCCCCTATTAGGCTTAGGATGGATAGCCAATAGGCAGTAATCACCTTTGGAAGATTGTAACATGTCCCTGTGGACATTGACGGAGTAAGGACGTTTTCAGACTTTGAGGTAATTGAGATAGTTGATGATAGTTGTCCTTACCCCGCACCGTTAGGAATTGATTGGGATTTCAATAATTGTAGTATGGTTGATTTAAAGAAAAGACGAATGAAATTTGAAGGAGATGGCATTAGGGTCATCGCACCTTTAGATCCTGATGAAGGTCAGTGATAAACTAATCCCATCAAAGAAGAAGACCGTGGCTATGAACTGGAAAACATATACAAATTAATAGCCAGACAACATGATTACATTAATCCTATGGTCGATGGGAACCTAAGTTGGTGAAGTGACAACATATGTTCATCATATTAAAAATAAGCACTGGAGAACTGGTAGAACAAAATGTATGAAGTATCTACAAGTCGATGTGCTAGATTAACTAGAGAAGTTCACTGGATTGGAACAAAAGTTTGTAACTTACCCACCTTTGATGATCTAAATCCTTTAGAAACCTTCTTGTCAGACTTTGAAGAAAGTGTACCAACACAACAATGCTTGTTGGCAATGGATGAGGCCTTGAAAGAAACACTAGAAAGATGGTGGGGGACACACAAAAACAACATTACAGAATGGGTACAATGTCGTACCCTAATGACCATGTGGTTCTCAGCACAAGTAGAAGACTGTGAAGTTCAGTATACAGGTCAAAGTGGTTCGAAGGACCATGTGCGAAGTTGTGAGGAAGCCTAGAGAAACATTACTCAAGAGAAATGGGTGCACAAATTCATTAACACGTTGGAAACAACCCCTATCAGCCAGTACCTTCAAGTGGAGTTGTGTCTCATCACTGCATATTGGGAAGGCATGACTCATAATTTTGTAACTACTTTCTTATTTGAAATTCAATATCCTACAGTAGATCAATCATTACAGGGTGTAAGAGAGAAAGTGTTCGAGGAGGCACCTAGCCTTCCTTTGGAATGGGAAGAGGATGAATGGACTGTGCCTCTCTAGAAACTGCAAGGTTGTTACAACATCAATGTTGATGAAGACGATGATCCTAGGAAGGTGAACATCACAGAAACAGAAGGAAAAAGAGATGTGGAATGACCAGGAGTTGAGATACCATTTATTGGACAACCGATCAAGATCAAGAAAGTCAATATTGGAACAAAGAAAACACTAAAGCTTGCAAATGTTGGAGATTATTGGGACGCTACTACTATTGACAAGATAATGGAGTTACTGCATGAATATCAAGACTTGTTTATAACCAAGTTCACTGATATGAAGGGAATTAAAGGGCCTATGGGAGAGATGAGGTTCTCTTTGAAACCAAATGCAATGCCATTCAAACAGAGACCCTACAAATTGAACCCTAAATATAAGGAGAAAGTGAAGATTGAGCTCAACAGAATGTTGGAAGCATGAATTATAGAACCTGTCGAAGAATAAGAGTGGATTAGCCCTATGTTGGTACAAGAAAAGAATACAGGAGAGATCAAGATCTACGTAGATCTCAAAAATCTGAATGATGCTTGTTTGCATGACCCTTGCCTACGCCATTCACTGATGAAGTGTTAGATAATGTAGGAGGCCAGGAGGTGTATTATTTTACAGATGGATTTTCAGGATACCATCAGATCCAGATTGCCAAGGAAGATCACCATAAGACCATCTTTGCCACAGAATGGGGATCCTACCAATATAGAGTAATGTCATTCGAATTGAAGAATGCAACAACCATATTTTCTAGGGTGGTGGTCGAAGCATTCAAGGAGTTTCTACATACATTTCTAGAAGCATATTTTGATGATTGGACTGTTTTTAGTTTATTGAAGAATAATATTGAATGTCTAAGACTAATGTTGGACAAATGCAAGCAGTTTCAAATTGCATTGAATCTAAATAAGTGCATCTTCTTCTCACCATTTGGAGTGTTGTTAGGTCCTATTGTATGCAAGAAGGGATTGTTGGTAGACCCATCTAAAATTGCCATTATAGTTTATTTGCCACCTTCTACTTTATTCAAACAGTTGTGCACTGCGCTGGGACATACTGGATATTACAGGAAGTTCATTAAAGGATATGCCCAGATTACAACACCCATGGAAAAGCTTTTGAAGAAATATTGTGAATTTCACTGGACAGAAGAATGCCAACAGAGCTTTCACACGCGGAAACAGAAAATGGTTACTACTCCTATTCTGGTTTTCCCAGATTGGAGTAAGGATTTTCATGTGCATGTCAATGCATCTTCTATTGCATTAGGAGTTGTCTTAGCACAACCAGGAATAGGAGACATCGACCACCCATTAGCCTTTTCTAGAAGGAAGCAATCAACAACAAAGATCAACTACACCACCACTGAAAGAGGAGGGTTATCCATGGTGTATGTGTTGCAGAAGTTCCACCACTACTTATTGGGAGGACACTTTAAAATGTTTACTGTTCAATCCATGATGAAATACCTAGTCAACAAGCTAGTGTTGGGGGGTAGAATATGCAGATGGCTTGTGTTGTTTTAGGAATATGATTTTGAGATCATCATTAAGCCAGGAAGAATGAACAAAGGTCTTGACTACTTGTTGAGGTTGGAACATGGAGAATAATTGACTAGTTTGGAGGATACACTAATGGATGCACAACTACTAGCCATTAGAAAAATTGATGACCACTTCACAAAAATAGTCAAGTTCCTCTCAATAGGAATGGCACCTAGTGAATATACCATCACCAAAAAGAAACAGCTAGTAGTGCGCGCTGCTGACTTTTCACTTATAGAGGGATAGTTATACAATATGGGACCTAATGAGATACTGAGGAGGTGTGTTATGGAGGCAGAAATACCATCAATCCTCACCAAATCTCATGAAGGCATTGCAGGAGGACACTACACAGGGAAAGCAACTGCGCAGAAGGTTCTTAGAGCTTGCCTTTGGTGGCCTACCTTACACAGAGATGCCAAGGACTATTATAGAGCCTGCGAGTTCAAAGAGTTGGGAAACTGTCTAGAAGAGATGAAATGTCATTAGCACCACAACTGAACCTATAAGCATTTGATAAATGGGCCATTGACTTCGTGGAACCTATAAACCCACCAAGAAAGTGCACAGGAGCAAGGTACATAATCACTATGACATAATACTTGACCAGATGGGCCAAAGCAAGAGTAGTTGAGGATTGTAGTGCCACTATAGTTGCACGCTTCATATTTGATGACATCATAACTAGGTTTGTATGCTCGAAGATCCTTATGAGTGACCAAGGCACACACTTCATAAACAAGACCATTGAAGCCTTAACTGAGGAATTTGTAGTCCACCATCAAAAGAGCACACCTTACCATCCACAATCAAATGGGACACTTGAAGCATTCAACAAGATCTTGGAGACAGTGCTAACAAAGATTTGCAGTGTCAACAGAGATAACTGGGATTTAAGAGTACCAACACTGCTTTGGGCTTATAGAACCACATGCAAGAAACTCACAATGCAGACCCCTTTTAAGTTGGTGTATGGTCTTGAAGATGTTGTCCCAATGGAATATTTGGTACCAATCTTAAGAATTGTTTCCTTTATAGATATGGATGACACTAGAATTTTTCGAGAAAGGCTTTCAAATTTGGTCGAACTAGAGGAAGACAAATTTATTGCAGGATTCCATTAGCAGGTATAGAAGGAAAGAGAGAAGGACTACCATGACAGACACATCAATAAGAAGTCATTTAAAGAAGGCGATCTAATACTGGTATATGAAAGTAATTTCATAAAAGATCCTAGGAAGTTCAGAACGCATTGGCTCGGGCCATATGAGGTCACCTATGTTACAGAAGGAGGAGTTGTGAAGTTGAGGACTTTGAATGGAGAATGGAAGTAAGGATTAGTGAATGGGAGCTGATTGAAATTGTACCGTGACAACCAAATTCCTCACAGATCTAAGTAAAATCATAAGGAAAAGGGTCTAGGTACCAGGTGCAGTTGAAACTGGGTACCAGACACAGAAAATACAGTTTGCACAAGGAAGGAGAGGAGGCATAAACTAGAAGGAAAAGGCTTCACTGTGCAGTCTAAAGTCAAATTGAAACCGAAGGATCATATCTGAAGTGCCTCAAGATGAGTCGCAGGTGAGTGTTGGGGGAATGTTGGCCCTTGGTTATGGAAGTAAGCAAAGATTAAGGAAGAAAAGGTGAAATGCGAACTACGCGGAAGACACAGTGACTATTACTGGTTCGAAGCGAGAAAAAGAGAAGAAAACATGGAGCAAAGTAAAAGGAAGAAAGTCGTTGGACGAGGAGATCGAGGATGACATATCAGCAAGGAAGATGAATCATGGACAAATCAACAAGAGGAAAAATCCATCGTTGGATGCTTTGGATCACAGCGTGAGAAGGAAGGAAAGATAGGTTGGTGAAGCCATGAAAATGTGGGTCAAGTTGACCTAGGGTTTTTGACACCTAGGGTTTTGGTATCTAGGGTTTTGACACCTAGGTTTCGGCCTAAGGCTATCGGTGAGTGATTTTAATGTATAAATAATAACCTATATGAGAGAAGAGGGTCCGTTCTAGTTTTTTTATTGGCATAAGCGATTATTGTGTGTGACAGAGAAGTGCTTCGTAGGTATTGCCGAAAGGGCCAGTAATTAGGGCTTGTTGGTGCGCTCCTGGAGCTTAACCCTGGGTATGCCCTTGCGCCAACATCTCTCAATTCTATAATCTCTCTTAGGTGTATTCCATACACTATCTCGAATGGAATTTTTCCAGTTCTCTTGTTTACAAAATTTTTAAATGCAAATTCTTCCTGTGCCAGAATTTGATCCCAATGACGACCTTTCTCAGTGACTAAACTCTTTAATAAATTTCCCATAATATTCTTCACCACTTCAGTCTATCCATATGTTTTGAGGGTGATATGCTGAATTGAAGGACAAGTTTTTCCCCATATTCTTCCATAGAGTTATCCTCCGCTCTCGACCTCTTTTTCTTTGATGGTGATGCTCCTGCATCACATATTTAGTTTCTCACCATGGAACCTTAGTATAAAATTATATAGGTAGTGAATTTGTTCCAATGGACATTGACGAGAATACCTCAACTGAAGGTGGAGTGCAGGAAGTTCCTCACAACAAATCTTCTCATCGGTAATTTTTTTCATAATTTGTTTTTGTCTAGGGAAATATGTAAAGGAAATTTGCAGTCAGACTACATGGGAATATCTTAAGAATATCTATGTAATTTTTATCTTGACAGTAGTAAAAGTATGTTTAGGCTATGAGTCATATTTTGCAAATTTTGTAAATACTTTTTATCTTGTTGATTCTCTTCTATGAAACCCTTATATAATATAAATATTTAGGTCCAGTTAAAAAAATTATCATCTATAGGTATACAAATACCAAAACATTAGTATAATAATCATGATGAAGGCATGTTGTATGTCAAACTAGCTTAGGATTTTACTTCAATTTTATATGTGGGCTTAGAGTTAAAATTTGAGCATTGTATACATTAAAATGATTGAAATCATCCAACTATAATATATTCTAAAAAATTATGGCCACCAACATCATATGCACTTACAATCCTAATTGAACCCATAACGCAAGAACAAATGCATAAAACTTCCATAAAAGAGTGAAAGAAAGAATAGCTCTAAGAAGTCAATAACAAAGGGAAAGTATACATGGCTACAATGTCATTGGATAATGAACATCCCATGTAGAATTATATTAATTATATATAAAGAGGTCATTATAGAGGTAATTCTATAAATTCATTAAGAGAAATCCTATATGTTCCTCACGTAAAACACATTGGTTGACAATACAGAGCTATCATTCCAAACAACTTTTTTAGATTACCCAATATAAGGTGTGTTGCATAGACTATAAAAAAAAAATTGAAGGACTAATATCTCCTATAAATTAATTGATGATATGAATAATTCAATCCTCATCCCATAATGGCTTGCAATTGATGCCATCAAGGGAAAAATACACCATGATACAATATCTAAATAATACAATTCAGAGTCATGTGGATTCCACACAAATGTTTGGCATTGGGATTTTGAAATACCAATCACCATAACAAACACTTCCCCACTAATGTGAAAATGATTCTTGGAATGTCAAGAAACGGATGGGTCAATTTCTCAAGAAGGAAACTGAAATGAGGATGAGATTTCAGGCATTTTATTTTCCTCAATACACAAAATATAAAACAAAGAGGTTGAATGAGGTTGCAACCCAAAAACAAGCCAAGGAAAAGTTTCATATAAAGGACACATGGGTATGAGACTTTAGTTTGAAGGATTCAATGATAGAATGTAAACTATCAAAGTCAATGAAGGAACATAAACATCATACTCATACTTGAATTCATGCAATAGGTCAAATGAAATGTGGCCTCTACATGCAGTGTTTATCTCAATAGAAAAAAAAATAGAGATATTGTTGTTGGGTTAAAACCATAGAAAAATGGGTTTTGTTTTGGATTATGATTCATATATAATACCCATTAACACTCTTAACTAGGCATGCAATACACACAAATAATGAATGTTATAAATGGTTGTTAGGAATACCTTATTTCCATCATTTATGGGAAACTTGGGATACATGTTTGCATTGTTTCCAAGCTTGAAATCCATCAATGTTTCCTTCAAGTTTCCTCCTAAAAATGAGATCAATTTATTTCATTGAGATTGGCCATGACCATTTGACACTTAAGGACTCTCAAAATGAATAGAGCATAAATGGTATCTAGGATACAACCAAAGATCATATATTTTGAGCAGAGGAATGGAATAGGTACTTCTAGATATAAACACCAAGGGACCAAGAATATAAATATATCAAGCTCAAAGAAATAGTTTGTAAAGTTGGATTTAATTGGAGTGACGAAAAAAATTACAAATGAAAATTTCATGGATGGAGTAGGAAAAATGCAAAGTAAAACCTCACAAAAATTATCACCCATTGGATTAAATTGTAGGGATGAGAATGCAATCCACCACATGCATGCACCTTAATTTATAAATATACATTAAATTCCTTGTACAGGATGGACATGTGGCACTAAAAACACCAAGAATCCACCATGTCAAATCCTAAGACAATCAACTAGGTGGTAAGTAAAAACCATTGTGGCTTAGGTTTCCAATGTGTCTATGGTTTTCATTGGTTACTTTGCATATTATAACCTTGTGATTTTATATAAAATGGATTTGGTATGGTTGAAACCTAATGTCAGCCTTGAGCATTTTTATTTTTTATTTTTTCAACTCAATCATGTGTGTAATTACAAAGCCAAGGACAAGATATACTTGAATTAGAACTTGATTACACCTCCATGCATTCAATTTTTGTTTATAAACTAACCACATTTTCACTCACCATGTTTTTTGTTTCTTCAAGTACCCTAGTATAATCCAAGCTACCATGCAATTAATCAATGTCTAGAGGGAGTTCCCATCTTGATGAAGTCAAAAGGGGTACTAAGTGGTAGATTTGACTCTTTCCAACCATGAAATAAGAATAAAGTAAAAATTAGATGAAGAGAACCACATGTAAAAGGGGTTATAATAATTTCTTATCACACATGCTTGAGGAATTCCCTAGCTAAGGAGAGGACACATGACAACTAAACCATAAGAACAATGTTTAAAGTTCATCCTAGAAGGAGCACAACACCTTATAAGGAAATACGAAATGATTTTGTGGCATGATAGAGGATTATGTATGCAAAGGAAGAGGATTTCTCCGCTAATAATTGTTTAGCACACATGCTTGAGGAATTCCCTACACAAGGAGAGGACACATGACATCTAAACCATAAGAAAAGGGTTTAAATTTCATCTTGGAAGGAACACTACACATTATAAGTAAATATAAAATGATTTTATGGCCTGATCAAGGATTATGTATGAAAACAAAGAGGATTTCTCCACTATCTTGAGGTTTGAATTCTTATTTTAAGGAAGGAACATGTTAGAAGAGCATTCTTTCAGTAAGCACTACAAAGGAGAGCGATGTGTGGCAACAAAGACTTTGTCAAAACCTATTTTGAGCATCTATCCACCTTTATTGAGGAGTGCCCAAATTTGAGGGGGTTTTCTTGGACTTAATTATGGATCTTGAAGAAGTTTAATAATATTTTATTTTTTTATGATACAATGCACATATGCTCCTCTTTATTTATATTTTACATATAATTTTTTATGTCTATAATTATTTTTGTTAATCATTTCAATGACTGGGAAAGTTCTCTTGGGACTTGGTACTTTTCTTAATCCATATTTAAGGTATTCTCAACCATATCTAGGGTATTTTACCCCCAATAAATATCTAGGGTTTTTTTTTTCAGTTCCAAAGAATATCAAGATTCCTTAGCAAAGGATCTTTGGGTTATAAGATCCTTTCGTAATTTTGGGTTTGTGTTTAATTTTGGGTTCAAAATATTTTAACAAAGGATATTGAATCCAAAGACACTGATATTCCATCCTCATCCCCGTGTATCCTTTTCCTTCCCACTAGTTTTTTGGAATCCTTTAAGAATTGTTGGTCTAGGCTAACATAGTGCCTCAGGGGGATTTCTCTCTACCACTATTGACTTCCTTCTCCCATAAGAAAATTAGGTTGGTGTGATCCATATTTTAAAAGTTGGATCTCAATGAAAAAATTGTGGGTGGGATTGGTGGAACTTCTACTCACTATTCTCAAGCGTTCTCATGGTGTTCCCTCTAGGTCGGCCTCCTCTGCCCTCTACGACTTCTATCTTTTCCAACATTCCCTCAACCTCCTTCTCCAGCATGACCTCACACAAATGTCATGGTTTAGGGAGATACCCCTTATGTGCTCTCCTCAGTTGTCCTTACAGTGTGTTATCCTCAACTCTCTTCGGCTCTCATGTTCTCTCCATGACTCTCATCGACTCTCCTCAGCTCTCCTTGTGTGTTCTCCTTGTTTTCTCTCCTCCCGCGTAGGTTTGAAATGTAATATTTTTGGGGGGTTTGG
>SNQJ01S0026131.1:202944-223739 GCA_010110895.2 Picea sitchensis | reverse complement strand
TTATCTCTATAGGTGAAATATATTAGAATAAGAGATGTGCTCGTTTTCACCATAGACAATATAGAAATATTTTCACCCAACCATAGGCACAAAGGCCACCTGCGAGCACCTTAACCTTGACAGAAAAAATAATTCCAGAAGCAATCCCTAGAACCAATAACCAACCAAGGTAGCATACCTCTCTCCAAAGCTAGCGTACCAAGTAGAAAGTCCAGACCATAACCAAGAAGAAAGTGTAACCATAACCAAAGACCAATTCACTACTGCAACAACTGCAATTATTCTCCATCCATGTGCACCACTTGTCCTTATGAAGTTGTGAGAGTGAGTGTGGAAAATGAGCTCTATAACCCTCTTATTTATATCCCTCCAAGTGACCTAACTAGTCCAACTTATAATTCTGGAGGATAATAATTTAATATAGTTCAATACCTCCTATAGCTATTGTAATATCATTGATCCCTCCTAGCTAGGGAGGTATTAAAGGAAATGGTCTGGAGAAAAAACAAACCATTCAACCAGTAGCATCATCAAAGATAAACATGTTATCTCATGATCAAATCATGAACACCATCATTACTATCCAACTAGATAGTCTCCATGGAAATCAAAACAATGCCATCCAATAGAAAAACATTGTGTCGATTATTAGTAGTATACAACTATTAACCAGTGGTACACAACCACTTCTAGTAGCACACAACTACTAACCAATGACACATAGTCATTACCAGTGGATCACATTCACCACAATTGCATACAACTAGTGTCTAGAGACATAGAGTCTCTACAACAGTCATAACATCTGATATCAATATGCATAAACAATATCATGATACAAATTGAGTCATCTAGCCCTTCTTCCACTCACATCTGTGAGATATGGAAAAGTATATACACTCGAAAAGTTGAATATCAACCATGGGATATCTGGACTATTCTTCCCAAGCATAGAATAATAATTGTCCCTGGACCATTCAACCTAAATAGGCCATTCTTCTGGCCTTATTCACAATGAAACCTAGAGAGAATGAGTCTTCCCTAGGGAATGAATGCCCCCATTTTTTAACCTGGACCATTCAACCTAACTTGGCCATTCTTTCGACATGATTCACAGTGAAACCTAGAGAAAATGAGTCTTCCCTAGGAAATTATTATCCGTACCATTTCCTATGGAAATGACTGTCCTGCACCAACCTCCTAAATTGAACCACTCTTCAAAACTTCTCACAACTATGAACTTCAAACGAATAGCTACCTAAAGAGGCAGACCATTTTGTTTAAACACTAGTCAGAGTGACTACCAAGGATAATGAATGTCCTAGCCCATTCCTCCGCACTAGCCACGAGGGGATTTTTTGTCTATGGTACATCAACAATCTGTTGGACCATGACTAGTCGTTCTAGACCATTTTCTGAATTAGAAAATGACTGGCCATAAAAAATATTGGACCACTTTCTGAACTAGATAGTGACTACCCATCCTGGATGATTTTCCAAATTGGAAAATGATTGTCCATATATCAGTGGCCCCTCCCAAATTGGGGAGTAATCACTTCCCTTTCCAATAAGGAAGTCATCTCCACGAGTCCCAGCTTGTCCCTTAAGTACACAAACTTTTCATATTGGACAAAGGATTTACCAAAATATGTGTTATCTGCTCATTAGTAGAGATATACTAGAGAACAAATTCTCCACTCTGGACTTTATCATAGAGAAAATAACACTTGATCTCAATGTTCTTTGACATGTCATGGAACATTGGGATTCACACAACTCTGGTTATCACAATATATCAAGATCGAATCTACACCTGATCAAACAATCCAAAAACCATCTTATAGAGACACATTGCTTACATACAAGAATCACAAGTTGCAATATAATCTGGTTCTGTAGTGTTGCATGCAACAAAATTCTATTTCTTGCTAGCCTGTGATATCATGGAAAAGATCAAACTGAAACATATCCAATAAGCGCTTATTATGTCATATACACTCCATACCTAATATGAAGCAGTAAATTCATTCAGTTGTACAACATTGTTTGAGGAATATCTCAAACCATAAGTAATCTCCACACAAATATATCTCAGGATAATTTTTGCATATATACAATGTTCTTGTCTAGGTTTCACCTGGAACTGGGTCAACATGTTCACAGCAAAGAAAATGTTTGGCCTAGTATTTGCCAAATACATCAAGAATGTATATTTTAACATTGTACAATATTTACTGCAAACAAATTTTTAGTAAAATAACATAAAAGATACAATGGAAAATACCAACATTACACATAGATTTTTCCCCTGGAAACCCAAACCAGGAAAACCAAGATATTCTATATTCATTCATGGTGTTACATTGTTTACAATAAAATATACATAGAGGAGCCAGTGGCATCCAAAACCCTAATCCAATCACCTGTATTAGTCAAAAACCCTAATTCCTTAACCGGAAATAGAAAACCATCGCCAAAAACCATGTGCCCAAAAATCACCTAAAAATGCGACATGTTTCCGAAGGAAAAACAAATTCTTGGGGGTTCTTCCCTCGAACCCCCACGTAAGGAGATTTATCCCCCCTGCACCCCCCCTCAAACCCCCTATGTTCTTCATGCAAAACAAACACTACTACTTGTGCAAATACTATAACACATACCCAACATTCTCCCACTTGTTGTTTCCTTTGCATACAGGGGGTTACAGGGTTACATAGTCAACAATCTAGGGCAACAATTCCCATGGATTGTATACGCCAAGGGAACTTCTCAGCACTCACATATTTTGTTAATGAGTCTACAACATTGTTCAAAGTGTCCACCTTCATCATAAATACTTTATTTTCTTCAACTATGTCTCTCACAAAGTGATATTGAATATCAATATGATTTGTCTTTGAATGATAATTCGGGTTATTCACCAGAAAAATTGCCCTTTGATTGTCACAATCTATCCTTACAACTTGTTGTATCGACCCAATACCTGAACACAATATTTGTAATCCTACTGCTTCCTTACTTGCATGAGTAGCTGCCATGTATTCAACTTATGTAGTTGAAAGTGCCACTACAACCTGTCTTTTGCTCAGCCAACTTATTGCTCCTCCAAACAAGTTAAACACATACCCACTTGTAGATCTCCTACGATCCAAATATCCAGCCCAATATGCATCAACAAAGACATGTATATCCACCACTCTATACAATCTCATTTTTCTTTGGTAGCACAATCCATATCAGTGCCACACAAATACCTGAAAACCTTTTTTATTGTTGTCCAATGCTCCTTCGATGGTTTTTGACATACCTGCTCAAAACTCCCACTACATGTGAGATATCTAGTCTAGTACAGACTATTGCATACATAAAATTACCAACTTCACTTGCATATGGAACATGGGACATGTCCTCCTCTTCTTCTTGTGTCTTGGGACACTAATCTGCAAATAACTTTACACCAATAGGAATAGGAACCTTGATCGATTTACATTCCTTCATATTAAACCTCTACAATATTGTATTGACATATTTTCTCTGATTTAACTAGAGTTTCCTCTTTTTCTGCTCTCTTTTAATTTCCATGCCCAAAATGAAATTTGAAGCACCGATATCCTTCATGTCAAATTTAGAGGAAAAATGAGTTTTCACATCCTATATAATCTCCTCGTTGTTTCCTATCAACAACATATCATCCACATAAAATACCAAATAAATCAAATGATCACTAATTAATTTAAAATACACACAATGATCCTCATTGATTCTTGTGAAGCCAAGTCTTAGTATATAAGTATCAAATTTTTTCTACCACATCCTTGGTGATTGTTTTAAACCATACAAATACTTTTTCATATTACATACCAGCTCCTTCTTTCCCTTCATAGCATAACCTTCTGGTTTCTTCATATAGATTTATTCTTCTAGATCCCCATGTAGGAATCTTGTTTTCAATCCATATGTTCTACTTCAAAATCAAATGAAACAACAACAAATAACATAAATCGTGTAGAGGTTAACTGGAAACAGGCGAAAAAATCTCACCAAAATCAATTCCTTCAACCTGGTATTATAACCCTAAATTGCTCTACACTTGCATACCTAGAATTTGGCCCTCTTAATTGTTATTTTTTCCAAGCCATCACTGAGTATCTCTTCTTAAAAACATTATTTTTGAAGATGTAAGTGTCGTGCACCACTACTACCCGCATACACACTCCTGTTGCACCACTACAATCCATGTATGCACGCTAGCTGCACCATTACAACCCATGTATACTTGCAAAAGTTGCAAAAAACAAAAAGTTGCAAGGAATTTGTTGAGATTACGGGCTATTAGGTAGTTTCCCAACTGATTCACCACCTATATCCCATCACCCAACTGAATAACCATCATTTTTTCATATAAAATTAGGTGTTGGGGTCTCATTCCTAATTTAAGCATAAGAATAGTGAAACTTTGCCCATTTCACATCCCCTCCTTGCCCCAATCATTTGCAGCCTTGTTGAGAGAATTGCATCGGAATTCCCCATTTTTCCATTTTTCCTCTATCATAAGCCCATTCCATTCCCAAGAAGAACATTGAGAGGAGAAAGATATGCGGAGGTGCACTTGGAGCTTGGTGAAGAGGAGCCCAGACTAGGTTCGTGGAGCATTCACTGACCTTAATGTAAGTAAACATTGTGATATCAACAAAAGAAATACTTTTCCTATCCCGAAACATGATGTGTCAAATGTTTGTAGTTGATTTATGCTTTATTCTAACATCTAACCCATGATTTATATATGAAATGCATATTTGTAGTTTCTTGTTTATCTGTTTGTGAGTGTAGTTCAGCCTTGGGAGGAGGCTTGCAGTCAGCAGAGCTATCAAGCGTGAGAGAGAGGATCGACACCGAACACAGAGTAAAAGGTACAGTTACCTGATCCTTCTTACTTTGTATTTCATGCATGAGTCTGGGGTTTGTTTGGGGTAGTTAGAAAGGTATGATACTTTTAGAAGGTTGTGATCTTCCTACATGTTGAACCCTAGTGTAGTCCATAGGGAGTTTTTCCCGCTATACCAGGAATGTCGACCATACTAGGGAAGCATCTAGGGTCTTAGGGGATATTGTTTGGGTGTTTGATGGGTTTTATTACCTTTTGAGATTTTGTAAGTTTGATGAGTGTTTAAGGGATTCTGGTCACTTGTTGGTTCCATACCAGTTGTCCCTGTCCTCTTAGTCTACCTGTTTATTTTCTTTTTCTGATAAGTTATAGAGGTGTACGTGACATGTTGTGGGTCATCACATGTATATACGTGCCCTGCTTGATAGACATATTGCGTACATACGCAGGTTTCTTAAGTGTCAATAGTGTGGTTGTGCAAAGAAATTTTTCTTTAAGAAGAGGCAGTCAACCTCTTTCCTAATTGAATTCATACTTCTCAGGGTTTCTTGTTTAAGTATAGTGTCTCTGTTGTTATAGTTGTGGCCTGGGTTTGATGTCAATTTGATTATTCTTTTAAAGATTTCTTCTGTTTTCTTTGAAAGGGTTTTAGATGAGTCTGTGAGTCTTTGATCAACATGTTCGGTGTCTTCAACGACTCCTTGTGATATGCAGTGGGAAGAGGTCATTTTTGGTCTTGTATTGTATTCTAATTTTTCCCTTTCTCTTTCTTTAAAGAAAAATAAAAAAGATTTATTTTGAGTTTTCTTGTTTGAAGCATGTCAAAATAAAAAATAAAAAAAAAATCATTTCTTTGTTTGGTTAAGTAGTTGGGTTGATTATTTTTCTTGTTAGGAAAAAGAGTTCCTTTCTTAAGTTCTTTAATGGTTTCTTAGAACATTAGGTAGCTCGTATTTGAGTAGAATTTCGTTTTAGGTTTTCCTTTAAAAGATCTTAGAAAAATTAGTTATGAAAAGTTGGTTAAAGAGTTAGTTGCAAATATTTATTTGTCAAATAGAGGTAATTTTTCTTTCAATTTCATTTATTTCTCCTTCTTCATATCTCAATACACACCATTAGTTTCATTGTCATTTCCTTGACTTAAAACAAGCCACTTAAAATTAATGCTAATTTAAAATAAACTAGACTTTATGTTTGTAGGGTTAATCAACTAGTCTAGGCTAGAGCCTTGAATTAGATTGGAGAGGAAACTCTTCAAGGCTTATACACAAACATTGGAGTCAGTGCTAGGGAGTGTAAAAATTCCAGTAAACATGAAAGTTATCCGGGACCCCCCTCTAACACAGGGGATAAACATGAGGTCATGTGCTGAAAGGTAGTGGAGATAACCCCTCCAAAACCAGACCAAACATAGTGGAGAATGCATATAGAGGACTTGTCGTGGGATATTGTCAGATGCATTTTTATATGGAGCTTCGTGGATCTCAAATTTGTTCAAGGTCCTCAATTGTCTTCCAGACCACTTGCTTTCGATACCCTCAATAGGTTTCGGGCTTGATACCCTGCTCATTGCGGTCCACCCGACTGCCGATTGTACCCGCCTGGTGGTTGTTCGCGATATGGAATCCTAGTTTCCTTTATTCTAGAAACTTACAAAGGTGAGTGGAGGGATATACCATGGTACTTAGGGAATATGTCGGGCCATGCTTTGTAGATTATACCTGGAGGTTGCTTTTGTGTTCGATTTTCACTTGCACTAGTGAGTTCCTCAAGTGTTGGCTGGCGTAACAGTTCTTCCAACTAGTTAGAGTTTTTCATGCTTTATATTGTAGGAAATTTTCTAGCGTGTGCTTGTTTTCAAATGTTAGTAAAATCCTTACTGTTTCATTGATATTCTCACACAGTGAAAGATCAAGAGATCTGTCGATCGCTAAGGATTCAGGGTCTGTCGTAGGTAGAGCCACCACTGCCACTATTATGACAAAGACTTGACCAGGAAGGGTGATTTGAGGCAGACGGGCCACAAGAAACTATGCCCAAGCCATCCCCGATAGGAGAACACTCGAATCCGAAGGAACCAACTATTTCTGACCTCGAAGAGGAATCTCTCGGGAATTTTAATCCTCTGATCACTGATTTTTCAGTGCCACTTTTGATACATCTTGGCCCTCCAAGCGTAACACATCATGAGCGTCATATAGTCTTGCAAGAAGTGATGGAAGAAAATGTTGCAACTTTGTCTGGGAGTCCTCACACTCCCTTAACATCTGCCACCATTGGGGGCATTCCACCTCCTAACCCACCTTCGTTGGTCTACACCACAATGGTATCGACCGCCTCTACTTCAGGCAGCAGTATGATTCTGTCTATGGAGGTGATCACTGCTACGTTCACATAGAGTGTGACGGGTCCTCCATTTTCATATCAGATTCTTGGCTTTGATACAAATTATGTCCTCACCTACTCCACCCTACAAACCATGGGTTTGGGGGTAGGGATCTCAAACACTCCTTTGCAAGGGTCCATGAGGGGCACCTCATCCCCTTATAATCCTATCCCTTACAGCGGGGGTTATATACCTCCTTCGTCCCCCTAGCTTGGCGGTGCTCCCCAACAACCCATCGGGTCGAACATGAACTACAGCTTATTCGAAGCAGGTAGTCTAGGACCTTCTTCCTACACCATGCTAGTGGGTTCAATGTCATTCTCTTTGTTCGACACGTTTGGAAATAATGCTTTCTCATCAACTATCATCTCGGCCAGGGGAAACCTTGTTTTTGGACAACAAAATCTTGTGCAGGGTACTATTCCTACACAAGGGGAAAACACAAAAGTCTTCTCCTCACAATGACTCTGGAATCTATGGTAGGGAGAAGTTCCCTCATTAGGGATGCCGACTGAGGGTAACCCCTTCAATGTTCAATGGAACCCAAGGCAAGGATAAGGACCTATGCCTATCGGATCGGTAGGGGGAAACCCTTTCCAGAATCTTTGGAACACAACGCAGGGAGAAATCATCGCCCAACCCTCAACGTCTAATTATGGGAATCAACTGATGATGTCCCAACAAACACAGTATCCATTCACTGGCTAAGGCCATGGTATTTACCAGAACCCTGGTCAACAACCCAACTTTTCCCGGAAACCTGGTGTTAGTCAAACTCCGAGCTCTTTTCTTCATGTACATAGTCAACAACCCAAACTACCATTTCTGGGGATGTTACATTTGCCTGACTTGTCAAAGTTGTTAAATGACCCAACATTTCATGATCCGCATTGGCCTCCCATGCTGACTAAGTTTCCCTTGGACATTCTAAAGTTCGAAGGTAAGCCTAACGAAGATCCAAGTGATCACGTTACCACTTTTCACCTATGTTGCTCATTGAACTCACTGTGAGACGACTCCGTACGGTCGTGCCTGCTTCAAAGAATTCTTATCAGGAGTGTCGTGAAGTGGTACATCGCACTCGACCTCTCAAGATACTCTTACTTTAGTGATTTGGCAATGGTTTTTTTGAACCATTTCCAACTACTTGTGAGATATGATGTTGGCACCAAATTGTTGGCCAACTTTGAGCAAAAAAAGGATAATCATATCTCAGATCACATCCGATAATGCAAGCGTCAGAATATTTTGATAAAAGTATCGGTCCCACCGAATTTCCTGCTGGAGAGGCGATAATGAGAGCTCAATAGCTTGAACTGATATACTCTTAGTCTCATTTACTCCATGAAGTTTTTCCATATGCACCATGGTCCATCCTTGAAAAGTCCAGACACAAGTCTAGACCACATGCTGATGGTATAGTTGGTTGAGCACAAGAAAATTCCAATGATCATCTGTCGAATCAATTGCAACAATTTTCGATACAACAGACAACGGCTAGCTAGACCACTGGTTCGGCTGCTCCCCCTACCCAAATGTCAGATACACAGTGTGTAGTCAATGAACCCGAAGGCCAACCAACATCTTGATGGAAATAAAAATCAGTGAAACAAGAAGGGTAAGGGGGATAAGAAACCCGCCAATAATGTTGGAGGGGGAAACAAAAAAAAAGAGAAAGTTGAAGTATCTGTGTAACCTTTGCATGAAAGACATCTAAATCACCTGTGCCCTCAGCTTGCGAAGGCCCAAAATTTATTGGCGCAGTAGAAACCTACTGTGTTAACGAACCCATTTCCACACGGGCAAAATTTGACTCAAGCCTCTTCGAGCACAGATGAGGGATGTCAAGGACCCCCTCTGTCTTCTAGTACTCCCTTGACCACGAACATTTATATGATGAAAGGTGAAGCTTACATAGCATCTAGGGCACATGATTACATAATTCCAAAAAGTTTTGAAAAGGGTAAGGAAGCCGTAAACCCATATTCTCCTCTCTAGATCGAGAATATGATGGATGAAACAATGACACACATCCCGAAAGGGATGTTCAATAAAGATTCACATAATCCAAATGTAAGGGTCGCCTAGAATTACTCTGTGGTGCAGGATTTGTCACAAAACCCTTACACGATGTATGCTTTGGAGGTCCTCCAGAGATGCCATTCACAAATAATGGCTCTGTTGTCTTTTTTGGGATTTGATAAGACCTATAATCCAAGAATGATCATTCTTGATACAACCGACTTGAAACCTTGTCTCCCTTACCACGTTGTGTTTCATATAGTAGTGGCTCACCCCACGAAATATTTTACTCGAAATATTTTCCGCATGATGGTTGATGAGGGTTCCTAGACATGTGTGATGTCATTTGCATGTTGGAAGGCCATTGGCCAACCCATTTTGTCTCCTTCACCTACTCTTCTTACTGCTTTTGAAGTTCTCTCTTTCAGACCACATGGGATCATTCTTTCTTTCCCCATGTAGTTAGGAGGGAAGACCGTGTGCATCGAAGTTGAAGTGTTCGATGCACCTCTTGACTACAAACTGTTGTTAGGAAGGAGTTGGACCTATGCAATGTATGCAGTGGTTGCCATAGTTTTTCGGGTCTTCTTGTTTCCACATGAGATCCGAATTGTAACCATTGATCAGTTTTCCTTCTTCCGACCTAACCCTTCATCACGGGCATCCAAGCTCCCAATGATTGATAAACCTCAGCCTGATATCATCAATGTCAGGGTTGGTTTGTGCCCACCTTTGATGGGTACTTTTGATTACCCGCCTCCTTCTGGCGATGTCAAAATGATATTGGTTTCCCCTGACTAGCCTAAGGCTAAAATATTTCAAGTTTCGTCGTTCTGTACGACTTACTTTAATGATCTCTAGAATATTCCTTCCCCATTAGCTTCCATGGAAGGGATAGTGCATCTTGGCTTGGCCATTCCCTTGTCTATGACAGAAGTTGCATATAGTATTGTCCAGCAAGCTTTGATCAACCCCGATCCATCTCCCGCAAAGGATTTAGATCCAGTTCTCAAGCTTATTTGGGCTCAAGGTTCCCTCGCCACTACCGATTATTTAGAATTGGTCTTTCCCTCTAATGAGGCAATTTTAGAGGCATTGACTGGTCCATACAGACTCTGGGATGATCTCCATCACATAAATTATTTCCTCCAATAGTTAATAAGAATAGAGGCAGTTGAATTCGTGTTGACTATGACTGGAGATAGATCTTGTCCTATTAATCCTCTGGCTACTCACGCAGTTTATGTTGAGGGTAATATGGAAACTATCACTAAAATGATACCTATTGAAATCTAAAGAACCCTTGGTGTCATGGAGAATGTCTTCGTTGGAGCAGACTACTTGTCCAAGGAGATTTGAATCTATGCAAATTTACTTAAGGAATTTCGCAACATTTTTTCCTAAACTTATGAGGAAATTCTAGGCATTGATCCAAGAATTGTTGAACATGAAATACCAAATTATCTTGATGCCAAGTCAGTATGAAAGAATCTTCGTCTGGTGAATCCTCGGAAAGAAGCAACTATTAAGGTTAAAGTAGAGAAACTGCTCAAAGACAGTTTCATCTACCCCATTCAGTTGACTCAATGGGTGTCAAATCTTGTTCCAGTCAGCAAAAAAAAGGGTACGATTTGCGTGTGTATGAAATTTTGTTATTTGAACAAGGCTTGTTCAAAGGATAACTTTCCCACCCCATTCATTGACCATATTATCGATGAATGCATAGGCTATGAGGTGTTTTCATTCATGGAAGGTTTTTCAAGATATAACCAGATACAAATCAAGCCCGAAGACCAGCATAAAAAATCTTTTATTTGTCCATGGTGTACATTTGCTTATCAAAAGATGTTGTTTGGCCTGAAGAATGTTGGAGCCACTTTTTAGCGAGCCATGTCTTTTTCTTTCCACGACCTAAGACACATAGTCGAGGCTTATCTCAATTATTTAGCATCACGATCTCGTAAGAGAGTTGATCATACCGCGCACCTCTGACTAAGATTTGTGTGATGTCGCTACTATCAGATTCACTTGAATCCAAGAAAGTGCAGTTTCTACATGACGTTAGGTTGTATGCTAGGTTTCATAGTTTTGAAAATAGGGATCATGGTCGATCCTCTCAAGTTTGAGGTGATAGTTCAGTTGCCTCCCCTGTGCACAGTCCCTCAGCTTCAAATCTTATAGGGTAAAGAGATCTTTATTCGGTGTTTTATCGCAAACTATGTCAAAATCATTAAAGGGTTCATGTGTTTACTGAAAAAGGGAGTCCCTTTCTATTGGGACGAAGCTTCTCAATGCTCTTTTGAAGCATTGAAACTCTCCCTCCCGTCTGCCTCTCTGCTTCGGAATCCTAATTATAATAAATATTTCTTATTGTACTTAGTCACCGCAGAGTCGACCATGTGTATGGTCTTGGTTCAAGAGGACAATCTGTTCGAAGATCATGTGATTTATTACTTGAGCCAAGGCCTGGTTGGAACATAACTCAACTACTCCCATGTTGAGAAGCTCGTGTTGGCAACAATGCATGTTGTCTAGCGGTTCCGTCATTATATTTTTCTTCGTAATACCATCATCGTTTTCATTGTGAATCCGTTTAAATGTGTGTTGACATGACATGTCATTAGTGGAAATATCAATAGATGGATCATTATCCTCTAGGAATTTGACTTGGATTTTGTTTCTGCAAATTCCAAAAAGTCATTGGTCTTTACGGAACTTATCTCGGAACTTGCGGTCAAATCAGGGGATGTTACACCCAAAGAATCATTGATTAAATGAGATCTTTTTATGATTTCAACTTCGGAACCCTGGTATGGAAATATACTTTTGTATATCCATACTTTGAAGTGCCTTGACTCTGCTTCTCATGATGAGCATCGACGTATACGCCATCACGCATGAAACTATCTCATCCTCGATGACACTTTGTATCATCGAGGTGTAGATTTCATCCTTCGTCAGTGCCTCATTCACAAAGAAGAAGAACTCATTCTTAATGATTTCCACACTCGATCATGTGGTGGTCATTTTTTTGGGTTGGAAACATCCCAAAAGATTCTACAAGCCAGTTACTTTTCATCGAAGTTAATCAAGGATTGCATTTAATCATTCAAGAAGTGCCAACCATGTCAGATCTTCTCTCGGAAGATGAGAGAACATCCCACTCCCATGTTTCTCTTCATTACTGTTGGTCCTTTCACCAAGTGGGAGATTTATTTTACTCCATGCCACCTAGATTCAGCCAGAGGCATCATTATATCATCATAATGGTAGACTACATCACAAAGTGGGTCAAGGCTATGCCAACATTTAATAATTATTGCAAGACAACAACTCTCTTTATTTTTAATTAGATAATAGCAAGATTCGGCATCTTGAAGGAGAGTGTCATTGACCATGGCAGTCACTTTCAGAACAAAATGATGTCTGAGTTAACTTCAAATCTTGTATTGATGCAAGAGCATTCATCTCCCTACTACCCACAAGAGAATGATCAGGTGGAAACTATGAATAAGTCCCTCAAGACTATTTTGCAATGAATGATCAATTCTGCCAAGTTCAATTGGAATTTGATATTGTAATCAACATTATGGGCCTATTGAATGTCTGTAAATACTTCCATGAGTTTCTCACCTCTTCAACTCATTTACGGGATGGAAGAAGTATTGCCAATAGAGTGAGAGATTCCATCTCTAAAGTTGGAAGTAGAGTTATTGCCATACACTTCACCACTTGAGGAATGCTTATTATATATCGAGCAGTTCGATGAGAAACGTCATGATGTAGCCTTGGCCAATGAGGCTCACAAGCAATGAGTCAAGTGTTAGTATGATTGGTCTGTTTTTCATCAGATTTTCTTGGAAGGCGACCTTGTCCTGGTCTACGACCAAGATAAGGATACCCTGGGGGCAGGCAAGTTCAAACCCATGTGGTTTGTACCTTTCATAGTGAAGGAGATATTAAAGAAGATCTCTTATCATCCTGTTGAATTTGAGGGAAATGATTTGCTGGAGCCTAGAAATGGGCTCTACCTCAAGAAGTATTACTCGTAGGTTGGTCGCCTTGGGTGACTTCTTGTACATATGTATAGTTCTTATACAATTAGTTTTTGTCTTTTTGTTTTATGGACATGTCATTATTTAAGTCATATTTTTCATTGTGCCAGATGTTAATTGAATCAGAGGTGTTCGTTGGGTTCGCGGACGGCACTAGCCGACACACTTAGCGACTTGCTTCCGTAGCTTAGGTGATTTTCACACCTTAGGTCCAGTTGCTATCTTTTGGAGGTATATGTCTAGGTGACGCCATAAATAATGTCATTAAGTAAATCACAGTGATATATTTGCTTTGTGACGCTTTGTCATATGGTATCTCTCACCTCTGGGTCTACTTAGATGCACAACCGGTTGTGTCCCAATTAAATGGGGTTTACCACATTTATGATCCTACTCTACACTGATGATTATTTAGGGTATGTCTCTCAGAATGTTTCTTTGACTACTTATGTATATCCATGTTCCTAGGAGCTTAAATCAAATGACAGATACTCTATCTAATCAAGTATTATATTGGCATATTACACACACATAAAAAGAATCACACACATACACATGTACACACATTTGTAAAAATGTGATCCATAAGACATAAAATATATAAATACATACATATATATATATATATATATATCAAAATTATCTGAGTACATAGGTGGGCACGAATGCCTCAAAAACACATATCTAGTATACATCACAGGACTTATTCCCTAACAAATATACAAAAAGATTTCCCTTGGCACCTAAGTGGTCCATCCTATCTAAGCATGAGGCCTATTGGCCCTCCCATAGTGAACAACGACATTCTCCAAACGCCAGAAGAGTTGTACCTAGCTCTGTGGCACCTCAACTGCGTGAGATTGCATCGATGGAGGGAGATCCTCGATCTCGTCCTTGGGAATTGCACGAGTGATCGTGGTGAGGTTCCACTCCACCCGTCTCAAAATCTCTCAGCCTCTCCAGCTAGAGGTCCCCCTGTTGATGCTACTGTTGGCTCGACGGTTGTGGTTGGTACTTCCTCTGGTCAAGGACGTCGCCTGGTCCTCGAGAAGTCTATTGGATGCACTGGTCCCACATCTGTACATAACAAATACATAGTTTTTAGATACTCTGGTACACATAAAAAATGATATATATAAAAAATAAATTAAATATTAAATATAAAAAAAAAAACCATACCTATCTCTACTCGTTCCTCTACAGGAGGTACGGGCATGCCCGAATCCCTGGAAAAGTTGATTTCCGAATAGGGGTAGTCCTTTATTGTCGAAATATCCCATGCCCACCAGTAGAAAAATGCGTCGTCGAATGCCTCTATGGTCCTTCCTCCCCCCTGTCATGGAAGCAACGACGCCCATATGCACACTATTGGGAAGGAGGCCACATGCCCCGACACTGTCTCTTGTGGACTATGGCTGGGTACCCTCTCGAAAAAGAAAGAGAAAAAAATGGTACCAAACCTGAATTTTTTGTAACTCCTCCATGGGCACTCTGTGACTTGCATCTTCATGCAGTCAAGCATGGTCGTGCTTCAGTCATATACTCATGCATTTAAGCACTGCATCGCACAATAAATTTGCATCAGGGAGGCTTTATGTAAGGCCGCAGATCCAGTGATCCGTCCAATAAGTAAAACTATCACCTTCAGTGATAGGGTGGTAATCTTGTGGATTGGCACCTGAGAACCTACCTTCTCAGTTCTAGCTCACAATGCATGTCGATCATCTTGACGATGTTATAGGGCCTAGGGGGAAATGAATGCAAGTGGATTGGTTCCCCTCTCCTCAAGAGGCCAATCAGAAAGTATATATCCTCAGTCGTTGGATTCAATGACTACCCCTTAAGCATAAACTCCTCAGTGTCAGGATGCCAATAATCCACCAAGGCATTCAAAAGCCTGGGTTGTTCCCTCATGAGTGGACACCAATAGAACTTCCATAACCCGCATTGTTTTAATGTGGTGATAGCAGCAGGGTCCTCATCAACCAAGATGTCAATATCCTTGTGATCCCTCTCTCTCCAGTGGACATAAATCTTGTCACATGATAAGTTCATGTGGAGAGTTATCTCTTTCATTTTAATTTTTTTAATGTTATTGAGGGTATATGCGGGTTGTCCTTGGGCATCCTGGGTACACGTAGGGCCACCCTTTTTTAAGAGGGCACCCCCCCTCGAAAAAACTAAAATAAATACATGAATGAAATATGGAAATGAAAGAGGGATGTATTTGTACTTACTTGGTTCAAGCAGAAGTTTGTTTCATCGTTTGAATCTCCCGGAATCAACTCTTTTAGCAAAAGGGTCATTTTCACTTTTTGGTTAACTCTCAATTTACAATGGTAAAAATGCTCTGTTAGATTCTATTTATAGACTTGTTTGGCCTTTTTTTCCACTTTTTGAATTCTTTTGTCGTTTTTTCAGGCTTCAAAATCATTTAGTGTGGTTCTTGAGTTTCTTATTGGATGTTACAATGCACTTTGACTTTAAGTTTGGTAACATTTTGGGAGATGGGTCACTTTTAAAAGGTCCTTTGGTAAAAGTCGTTTTTCCAACTTTTCGTATATAAGTTAGGATTCCACTTCCACTTTCTGCATCTCGTTGTCTTTTCCACTTTTCCATAGGATCGATCCCACTAAACTGTGACACAGAACCATCATTGTTACTTTAGAATTATCGTAATTAGGTGGTAGATCCCACCTTTACATGGATTCCCTAGGTATATCCTTACTGCATTTTGGCATCCATGCCATCGTTAATGAATTTAGGCTTGAGATTCCTTGTTAGTCCTATCCTAATTATGATATTAAGCCTCATACGTTTGGTGTTTCATCAGTCTTGGCCTCACCCTCGAGACTCCCAGAAAATGAGTCTTGTTTTAAGCCCTTTTTAGACTCTCTAATCATGAAAATATTGTCGAACAATATTTTTGTCCTTCACGCTCGCCAAACTAAAACTTGAAGGAACATCTATCCAACAGTAGTTTACCCCTTTTTCAATCTGGATCGTCAGTTTTACGAACAAAGGTATACTCTAGGAACTTTGGTTCACTAGAATAGTATTATCATGTATACGTTTTACCCTTTTTCGGGAATGAGGGACTAAATGTATGAAAAATGAACCCCCACGGAGTCCATAGTTAAGCTCTTTCTAGACTCCCTAAAATTGAAAAGATTGTCAAGTCACCCTGTTCCTTCATACTCTTTAATTGGTACAAAATAACATACTACACAGAGTCCATAGTTAATCTCTTTTCAAACTCGTTAAAATCGAAAATATCGTCGAGTGACCTTGTTCCTTAACAGTCATTAATTGGTCCAGAAGAACATACTACGTGGATTCCATAGTTAAGCGCTTTTCAGAGTCCTTAAAATTGAGAAGATTTCTGAGTGATATTGTCTATGTCACACTCATTAAAATGGTTCTAAATAGACATGTTTTCGGTTCTATTTTACCCCTTTTTCGAACCAACTAGACTATTTTCGAAAAAGGTACCCCAGTGGAGTCTTATTTTATGTTTTTTCAAACTCTCTAAACGTGAAAAAAACATCGATCCTACCTTCTTTAGGCTTATGAAAAATAAGTTGAAGGGGTTTTCATCATGTCCTGCTAATTGCATTTGTATCTATGCGTCTTTAGCCTAGAGTTGGATCCATGTTTCTCTCAACTAAACCTTTGAAGCATGCCTTATACGCAATCCTTGTAGCACTTTGCCTCTGTGACCTAACACTTTCACCCACAGAGGAATTTTCCCCAAGTGTCCTTTTCCTTCACATGTCTCCTTTCTATGATCATTAGTATGTTCCTTGCGCTTGGAACTAGTATTATTGTGACACTCGTTCCTCCTTTGTAACATAACATTATTTTATTCTTTTTCAAGCTCTTTAAAAATATTGAAAAAGACAAAAAAATTAAAAAAATACCACAAAAAGAAGACAGGAAATATATTTTATTTTTATGGAAGCACAATGAGTCTCCCTTGGACAAAGCACATCATTCAGTTTGTTTGTCAAGATTTGGGATTTAATATGACCTTAGGAAGTTTTTCTAGCTACATAGAGTTGGGTCCTCATCTGTTTGGTTATTCTTCCAAACACATGGATAGTTTGTGTTGCCTCTTGCATCGTGAACTTATGTCAATGTCATGTTTCCTGAGTCTGATCATCTTCTGTTCTCTTGTACAAGGGAATTTTCACCCAGCCTGAGTCAAACATTCTACATTTTTTCTCTCGAACTCATGTCCATCCATCTTGAAAGTCCAATCAAGTCCTTGTTCGAAATCAATGAAGTTTTGTTCCTAATCACTGAGATCCTCTTGTCTGTTCCTGATGAGTCATTGAATACCTCTAGGTAGTGAAGTTGTAGAATCACATTACACTCCTACCCAAGTTTTGAAGATCTTGAAGTTTTTTCTTAAGCTCTGAAGGCCTCATCTCCAACTATTAGGCATTGTTGGCTTCTTGAAGATGGATACTAGACACGTATATATTTGATTTTGAGATGTATACCCATTGTGTATTGCTTGCAGATAGACTTTATATAGTTATATGACATGGATCTACAATTTATTTGATTGTAAGCCATGATTTATTTCATCTCGAGCATGGGTATGCCCGCCTCGGAGAGACAATTGTTATTTTTGCAAATGGCACCTCTCGAACTTTGGTCCCGGGCTCACTCACTTCATACATTGGTGAATATTTTGTAATTTATTTCGGCCATCATATTCTCTTCTAACCTCACACATTAGGGGGCATTTTTTATAACCCTAAATTTATCTACACATGCATACCTAGAATTTGGCCCTCTTACTTTCTATTTTTTCCAAGCCATCACTAAGTAGCTCTTCTTAAAAACCCTATTTTTGAAGATGTACTCGCCCTGCACCACTACTTCCCGCGTACACATGCCTAATTCACCACTACATCTCACGTATGTATGTTATCTTCACCATTACAACTCGCGAATACTTGCAAAAGTTGCAAAAATTAAAAAGTTCATTGAGATTACGGGCTATTGGGTAGTTTCCAAATTGATTCGCCGCCTATAGCCCGTCACCCAACCAAATAACCATCCTTTTTTCATATAAAAGGAGGTGTTGGGGTCTCATTCCTAAGCTAAGCATAATAACAATGAAACTCTACCTTTTTCACATCCCCTACTTACCACAAGCATTTGCAGCCTTGTTGAGAGAATTGCATCAGAATTCCCCATTTTTCCCTTTTGCCTCCATCATAAGCCCATTCCATTCCAAAGAAGAAGGTTCAAAGGAGAAATATACATGGAGGTACACTTGGAGCTTGGTGAAGAGGAGCCTGGACTAGGTTCGTGGAGCAATCATCAACCTTGTTGTAAGTAAAGATTGTGATATCAATAAAAGAAATACTTTTCCTGTCCTAAAACATGATGTGTCAAATGTTTGTATTTGATTTATGATCTATTATAACATCTAACATATAACCCATGATTTATATATGAAATGCATGTTTGTAGTTTCCTATTTATCTATTTGTGAATGCAGTTCAGCCTTGGGAGGAGGCTTGCATTCAACGGAGCTATGAACCACGAGAGGATCGACATCGGACATGGAGTAAAAGGTATAGCTACCTGATCCTTCTTACTTTGTATTTCATGCATGAGTTTAGGGTTTGTTTGGGGTAGTTAGAAAGGTAGGATACTTTTATATGGTTGTGATCTGTCTACATGTTGAACCCTAGTGTATTCCATAGGGGTGTTTTCCCACTATAGAACCTGGGAATAACCCTTTGCTACTAACTGAGCTTTGTATTTTTCCACTTTTCCTTCTTCATTGAACTTCCTTTTTAATACCCATTTGCTTCCAGAGGGATTTCTTCTAGTCGGCAACTCCACTAGATCCCAAGCCTCATTCTTATCCAAACATGACATTTCTTCATCCATGGCCCTTTTCTAGACATTCCCATCCTCTGAATCCACTGCCTCCCTGAAAGTTCTAGGATCATCATCACTAATAGAAAAAGAAAATTTTGAATGGAATTCAGATGAAGTATACCTTTCTAGTACCCTTCTTTCTCGAACCGATCTCCTCAATACTAGACCATGAGGATCTTCTTCTTCTTCTGATTCATGTTCTTTTGTAGAGTCTGAATCATCATCCTTTAAATCAAACTCTATTTTCTCTGGTTCTTCCTTACTTGGTAGGACTTCCTATTTAACAACATCCTTCATTTCTCTAAATACCACATCTTGGTTATACACTACCTTCTTAGTTTCTAGGTTCCAAAGTTTATAACCTTTGAGACCATCTTTATGTCCAATAAATATACACTATTCAGCCTTCTTATCTAGCTTACTCATGTTTTACTTTGGAACATAAACATATGGATCACAACCAAATACCTCGAGATGTGTGAGAGAAGGTTTCTTTCCAGTCCATACCTCTTCTAGTGTCTTGTCATCCAGCATTGATGAGGATGATATGTTGACCATGTAACATGTAGTACCCACTGCCTCTGCCCAAAATTATTGTACTAACCTAGCACCAGTGAGAATTCACCTTGCTTTTTCCATCAAATTCTTGTTCACCCTTTCTGCAAATCCATTCAGCTGAGCTGTATATGGAGTAGTATTATGTCTTTCTATACCGTACTTCTTACATAATTATTCAAATTCATTCCCGCATAACTCTTCACCATTATCTGTCCTCAACACCTTAATTTTTTTATCTGTTTGATTCTCAATAAGAGCCTTAAACTATTTAAACCTTTCAAAGACTTCAGATTTATTCCTGAGGAAATATATCCAAGTATTCTTCGATAAGTCATCTATAAATGAGACATAGTAAACACATTTTCCAAATGATGGGATTGATACAGGTCCAAAAAAATTATTTTGAACTAGCTGTAAAATTCCTTCTTCCCTCGTCGCACCAGAAGGAAATCTTACCTGATTATTCTTCCCATATACAAAATGTTCATAGAAATAAAAATCCATAGAGAAGTTATAAAAACCTTCAACCATACATTTACCATGTAGTAATCAAACACCCTTCTCTCTGATATGCCCCAATCTTTGATGCCACAACATAACCTTTTCTCCAGAGACTATAGGAGTTCTTTCTTCTTCAAATCCAATATTAGAAACAATGGAACTATTACACCCATCACTAATAGTTCTTCCTTGCATCTTATACAGAGTTCGAAAACGAACTCCCTTCAACAACACCATTGCTCCTCGAACTATCATGTAGGTTTCCTTTCCAAATATTGTTTTTACCCCTGCATCATCAATGTTTCTTACATAAATCAAATTTCTGGCCAAACCTGGGATGTGTAGAACACCAGGAAGTCTTCTAATTCTTCCATCTATGAGCCTTAACTTGACTTTTCCTTGTCCTATGATTATGGTTGTCGAATCATCACCTAAGAAAAAATTACCTCCATCATACCTTTCATATTCGCAGAACCACTCC